>BQNB010014929.1:0-15599 GCA_026074375.1 Tanacetum coccineum | reverse complement strand
GTCTACGCGATTCAGCTCAAAAGCAAAATTAAAAGTAAACGCGTATCGGATTAAAATAAATAGTGACTAATAATAGGAGTCGTAAAATGGCCTGAAATTGAGAAATGTTACAACTTCAAACCAACTCATCACAATACTCTCGCAACGGAAACTAAACCTAATGCACACCATCACATAGTGGTCTATATCAAACCTATAACACAATACATCCACACACATGCTAAATCAATGCATTAGTATTTCAAATACTAACCCGAAGACTAATAAGGAAATAAAACTGAATAATACATATTAACTCCATTTAGTTAAAGCCGAACATATGCAATCGACCTCAAGATTTTAGCTCGTTGTAACTACTAACAATATCAACTAAACTCTCTAACTAACAAACTAATCCTAATATGCCAATACATATAAACACACATTTATTTTAACTTTGATAATATTAGTCATCAAGTTATATTTATCATGTTCATTGGTATAAATAAGATGAGAGTGTCTATGGCGTTATGACATATCTAATATGCTCACAACATTAACTAAACTCTCAGTTAACAAACTTATGATAATGTACTACAGTTCAATTAAACTAAATAAAGCATACAATTGACAAACTAATAAAAAAATATAAAAGAATACTAACCATATGACTAATCTTTTATCCAGTAATAAGAGAATAAACGGAATAAACTCCAGAAAGGTCGGCCAGAAGCCACCCTCTAACATATTTTTTAAAGATGTATTGTTTCTTAAAGAAAGATTTCTAAGGTACCGATCTCGACTGCCATCATAGTTGTCATATAGATGAGTATATGATGATGATAAAGGTGAAGTGTCTAGTTTTGGATTGTTGTATTCTGTCGATTTAGGGTTGATCGAAAGAATAGGTCGAATGTGAAACTAATTGTGAATTAATCGACATTGAATAGTTGTTTAGTTTTGTTTTGCTACATTTAGTTTTAACCCTTTAAGTTATCATGAATTACTCCGGCTTCTACTAAGTTTTTTTATTTATACTTTTGACACGCGTATATGTTTGTACCTTTCAGAAACTTTCATAGAAACGTACATTTTTTTACAATATTATAGCCAATTAAAGAAATATTTAACTTCTTTTTATTAAAAATACTTATAATTTAAAATAATAATTAAGAGAATCTTTCCAAATAAGTAAACAATTTTTTTTTTGAAATACGACACGTATATGTTTTTACTCAAATTTCATAAGAAAACGAATTTTAAAATATTATAGCCAATTAAAGAAATATTTAACTTCTTTTTATTAAAAATACTTATAATTTAAAATAATAATTAAAAGAATCTTTCCAAATAAGGAAACAATCTTTTTTTTAAATATAAAAGTTTTTACTTTTCGTTTTCCTTTACCGGATAAAAGATTAGAATAATATACATTGTTTGGTACCAACATGTTCATTGATTCCTCCTATTTTGAAAAGATGTCATCAAATCAGACATACGTCATTGATGTATATGTATGCTTGTTTTATTACGCAACCTTACTACCATTTTTCGAATGTCTTTCTATTGCATTTCAACCATGCAATAAATTTGATGTTTGTGCCATAATTATGACCCCGTATTTTGTTGGTTTCCATCCAGTTTTATAAAGTTTTGTCCTAAATACACTTCAAAATGGTAAAAGAAGTGGAGCCAAAGCAACATCAGCATGTTGTACCCACCATTATTATCTTATGGTATGTTTTTTTTGGAACAGATTATTTTATGGTATGTTTCCACCAAACACTTTATAAGAAAAGACATACCGCTCAAGTTCAATTCCTTTTTGGTGCAAACAAGCCTGAAATGGTCACGCTAAGCTCCTAGGCTTTACCCGGTTTGAGTCCATGTGGCGGCCGGTCTAAACCCCGTGTATTAGTCGGCCAAAAAGTCAAAAACCATGGTTACCCGAAAAAAAGAAGAGGGAATTGGCATACCACAAGCTACAAAAGGCCGGAAACCATGATTACCATTTAAAAAAAAATCTATGTTCTGTTATCGTATGACTTACTTATTTTGCCACTTTCAACTAAAATACATTTACAGTAGACATTTTCAAGAGTATATTACCAAACAAAATAAACTAGGCTAAGTATAATTGTATTTACATTTGATGATTGATTATATACCACAATATCAAGTATACATGATTTGAGCAATTATCTAACTTGTGATTCAAAAATGACAGAAACAGTTTCATAAAACTCTTTCTTCTTTCTGCCATGGTAGTATACCCGTATCTGGGTCGCTAAATGTATTTACGACCCAATCCCTTAGACCTGTATCGTTGATCTCACAAAACCGTCTTGGCCAATCATCCGGTTCAATTACTATTTACTTGGGTCTGTCCTCATACCCTGGGTTCGCATCATGGATTCAAATTTTTCTTCGTGTCTGCCAATCCAGCATAACATATGCAGACACCTGTCTCCTATATTTGAAAATTTCTCCTGAACACTCCAAATTTGGTGGAAACCGCTATGTATGTGATTAATTATAACCAGTAAATTTCTATTTATATCCACATGCTTGAATCCATCTTTAAGATCAAAATGGTGCACGATGTTGATTAATGTTGGGCTTAGTTTATCGGGTCGGACTATACTCTTGTGCCTCTCTGGCATGCCCAAACGACAAGTATAACCGATGCGTGAAATCCATGTATGGTAGTGGGACTGTGTCAAACCCGATGGATCCAAAGTTTATGTGCCTATGAGATTCTTTAACTTCTGCGACCTCAGGGCCTACTACGTTGTTTGGTGCTAGATGATGCTCCCAAGAATGGACCCGGAATGGAACTGTAGAAACTCATCCAATCATCATATACAACCCAAAAAACCCAATCACAATAGTCCCTAGCGTAACGCACTTAATGTTGAGAACCGGCTTCTATGAGTCTTAAGCCCAAAGGCCCCGATTGTCTTGTAAATTACATAGATTAGTATCCTCTACCTAGTACAATTCTAATGTTTTCTTCAGATATCGTCAATCACCTATGTATTGTCATTATATTAACAACGTTCAACCCCTATTGTGCCTATGGTACGGGACCCATTCATGTCCAAGAACCGCGCTGGTTCCTAACGTATAGTACATAGCACAGACCTGATGTCTATTAATCATGTATTGGCTTTGCCGAAACTCTGAGCCTAGCAAATGGTCGCGCAGAAAACCCCTTCCCCCATTACCTTAACGAAACTTTAACAGAATTACTAATCCACCTCTCATCTAGGATCTCCACAAATACTCAAAGGAGTTCTACACCCGTACGATCTCTTGGCCGATGGACAAAACTTCGATCTCATCACCACTGACCACTTGGTAAAATCTGCCGTACACCCCACTGTTATATCGGAAGCATTAGTAAGCTTTACCTCAGACCGGTAATATTAAGCCCACTTAACAAACAACAACGCGTAGTTTATCAACATCATCTTCTCACTAGCTGTTCATAAGCTAACGACTTCCATTCATATGTGGCTGCCAGGCAGGGAGATTTTTTCCTCAATTATCTCAAGTCCAACGGATACGAGCATGACCAAGTGGGCAAACATCACAACGTACAATCTGGGTGATCATGATATTTCACAACCGAATAGATAAAGGTAGCAGATGAATGATTAAGGTTTGGACTGTTGTAATTGGAGATGAGTATTATAACATGTGATGTCATGTTGTTGTTATATAAAGGATCTTGCTTGGAGGGTTTTTAGTAATATTAAACTTGGTCTGAAACATAGACAGTATTCTGCCGACAAGATTATCCTGCAGACCGCTAGGTAATCAGTTGAAGTAGCTTCTGTTTCGGTGACGTCAGCTCCTCATGAAGATACTATGCTTGGATGATAAGTATCTGATAATTAAATAACAACATATGTAAACGTTAAAAACAGGTTTTTTTCTTTTCTTTTTGTAGCACGCCAAGTATTTTTTTGTTACTATGAAAAAGTTAATATTACTTGCACAAGTTGCAAAATAAAGTAGTACAAGAAATTAGTATTCGAAATCTGCTTAATCTTCAATTTTTTATATAAAAAAGAAGAAGTTGTTTTCAAACGAAAACCAGGAATAAGCAGATATTACTGTGACAAGCATATCGGAGAAGTCGAAAACGTGTACACATGGGAAAATGAAGATGAGAGCTAAGGCGCAACGACGATGAGTATGGTATGAACAACGAAACCACGCTTCCTGCCGATCTTTCATGTACGCCTGTCGTAAAAAGCCTTTACATATGATCATAAATTTATGTCTATTTATATTCAAGCGGTCTTTGATTTGATTAAAGACTTAATCACGACATATGAAGGAAAAGTAAGTATATTATCGGGTGCGGCTGTCTAACTTTCCAACAAAAATGCTGAAGATTGTTAGCGGAGAAAGTCGAAGGTTGTACACATGGGAATTAGTGTATGATGTTGGTTGAGATTTGATAGTGGATACAAGGATGTATTACCATATGCCACGCTGCGTTAGAGTTGGTTTCAACACTACTTATATTTTGTGATGATATTGAGTTTTGTAATTTATTTTTCAATTAAGATTTTAATTGATTGTTCGATTTATTTAAAGAAGTTATGGGTTGAATCAAAACTGTTTATCCAATAAGTGAACATATTTGAAACGGTTTGAGAGATATGTTAATTTTAAAAAATATGATGAAAGTGGGTTTTTTAATTAAATAAACATAGGATTTAATATAAGCCATTAGATGAAAATAAAATGGATGGATGGGATTGAAGGATTTGTTTTTTAATTAGACATTGTTCTTTATATATCTTTTCTCTTTCAACAAAATGATGTGGCATGATGATATGTACAGTATTAAAAATATTCTTATGTACATGTGTAGACTGTGTAGTCTTGTAATATTTATTCCGAGCAACAATTATCTATTTTTTTATGGGTTTTAAGAAGCCAGGGACCCACAAAAAAGTACAGAAAAATACACAGGACACACAAATTACTTTTCTGTACCTTTCTATGATCCTTATGTACTTTTTTGGCTTCTTATCTTATGCCTCTAGAGCACAAGTTAGAAAAACCGTTTTTTATTTAGCAACTTCCATATGAAACTTTTTAGATACAATTGTTATAAAAGCTGCATATATACAGTTTGCTGGTTGCAGGGGCTGTACCAAGGAAAAAATTTGAGAGGGCAAATTCGAAGTAATATGCATATATTATCACAAACTGAAGTGCACCAAACAAAAGTGCAGCAAAAAACCAGTTACATAGCATCTTTCTTAAGCGACCCAAACGTTAAATACCTTCTAACACAAGTGCAATAAGAAAAAGTGACATATAGTCGTTCGAAATAAAAGTAACATATCATTTCTTTGGAAAGAAACCACGACGATTCTTCATTGCTCGAAAGTTATCCATAACGACTTCAACGAAAATACTTTCAAACACATCTTTCTCGATGTAGGTGACCAAGCAGTCGTTCAACCACTCGTTTTCATGTTTTTTGTACAAAAGGTGAAGAATATATTACTTAACAAAAAGTTACAGATGAGAACAGTCAAATTGGACATGCCCAAAATGACAGACACAATTCTACAGCTTTAACAGATATCATATACTAAGAACATATCTCAGTTAAGCTACATACAAACTCTGATAAAACAGAGGAAACAGAGGATACAAAGAAACAGCTTCTAATTCTTTGCAAGCTAACTTTAGACAAGCTAGCTTCATTGAAACAATCAATACTCACCCAAATGCACCAGACCATGGCTCCATAACTACATTTCCTAACCTCCTTTCAAACAAGGTCATTCTTCACTCGTTTTCATGTTATAAAACAACAATTGCAAAAATAATTATGCGACTTATAAACCCTAAAATTAACCAATTATAAATTTACCTATTCATTTTTAGTGGCCTTTTTCCAATAAGTTTGATCATTTAAAATTGTAACCAAGTAGTTTTGTTGTACCTAATGGTGGCTTAAATTTCGAAACCCACCGACACACGATGTGTAGAAGTCATAACTGTTGCCGCTCTTTCTTGTTTAATTGTCGTTTCACATTTTTAGATTAAGATATGAGGGCGAATGAATGTTATGAAAATACCCTTGAAAAATATTTTTTGCAAAAAAATATGAAAGTCTTGTGGGGGCAGATGCCCACACTGCCCCCTCTTTGGTACCGCCATTGGTTGGCTGGGTATTCGTGAGACATAGGTCAAGAGAACAATGGGTTGTGTTATGAATCCTTTTAGTTAACAATATAATATAGTTTTTTCAGTTTTTGTTTCGTATTTTTTAACAGCTTAATACTTTTAACTTGTTAGACTTATAATTTTGTTTCAGACTTTTCGTTTCATAGTTTTATAACGAAAGAAAATTATAAAATAAAAAAAACAAACAAAATCAAACACATTAGAGGGGGGTGGGTATTTGCAACATTTTTAAGGAGGTACTAATAACCACTCCTGAGACCAATATATAGTCTTTTTTTGAGAAGTGATTTGCACACTTTTAAATTTGACTGAGACACTTCAAAACATGCATTAAACAACTGTAAAATGCAAACTGTTTTAACTGTTTATACATTAGACGGTCACAATCAAATTTATGAGTGTGTCGATATTTTTTTTATTTTAATAATTGATTTGTCATTCTATTTAGTTGATACGTAAAATAAGTTGTATATTCGATTTTTTGGTTAGGTCACACAGTTTATTAATTTTATCTTTCTTTCAGTCGAATTTATGAGCATTTACTTGAACTTGCCAAATAACATAAAAAAGTCAAACAATAGCTAATTAGGAGACTATTCAATACCAGTATAACAGTGATCAAGGCTTTGTAAAGGTATATGTGCTAAGTTCCATTTTCGTGTTATATCAGTTTGTTAAATGCAAGATAACTTTAAAAGATTAAACACACTTGATACAGCACTTGAAATCAAAAATAATAGTATCGCATATACTACAAAATGAAAGCATAAGTTACATGATTTTAATAAACACACAAATGTTAACTTGTTTGTTGTAGTAGTATTTTTAGTGGTCCTATATACTCTAATTCTTGCACACATGGGAGGCTTCACTTCATAAGTCTGTTCTATTGTATATTCCTAATTCTAGGACCTTTAGAGATGGCATGACATGCAAGTGGTATGGTAACATGTTGAATCAACGCAAAATCTATAATTTACCGTTTACTCAGATTTTTGGTTGGTCTAAAAGTTCTTACTTTTTTGTTGTTTTGGTTTTTAGATTCTACCAATTACCAGAGCAGTTATGTGTATCGAAACGATATTGTGTTGTAGCTTAATAGTTCAGCTAATGTAAACTTCGAAACTGACAAAAATGATAGAATCATAGGACAAAAGCTAAAGAAACAAAAAAGATACTCCCTCCGTCTCAAAATTATTGTCCCCCGACAAAAAACACACAGTTTAAGAAAAGTGCATTTATTACTGCTTTATCTTTTTTGTACTTTTTGACAGAAAGACAGTTTTACCCTTAGCTATTTAATTAAAGTCTTTTTTAAAGTTTGTAATAATAATTTCAAACAAGGGTAATATGGTAAACTTGATTAAACTTTCCTATCTATTTTAAATAGTGGACAATTAAATTAGGACATCCCAAAAAGAAAACGTGAACAATAAAAATGAGACGGAGAGAGTATATCAATAATAATCCATCACAACCACTGCTTAATTAATTAGTTAAGCCTATAAGTGGGGCCCAATTTAGAGGCTTTGCAATTATCAAGTGGGCTAAAGGCTAATTACACAATCTCTTGCCAGGTGAGCAGAAAAACGGAATAAACCGAACCGAAAATAATCGAATCGAACTAATAACCGAACCGAATTCACCAAAACCGAACCGAACCGGACTACTAATTCGGTTCTCGGGTTGGATATGGGTTTGGCACTCCGAACCGAAAACTGAATTCATATAAATATATATATTTTATATATATATATATATAAATACTATTAAAATGTTACCATAATATAAAAAAAAAACACATTTTATGTTAATAATATTTTTTTTTACTAAAAATCAATGCAATTATTAAATTTTTTTTAAAAAAAAGTGAAATTCGGGTTATTCGGGTTAACCCGAGAACCGAACTGAATTCAAATTCGATTTTCAGTTCGGTTCGGTTGAATTCTAGTTCGGTTCGGTTTTCGGGTTGACCAAAAAAAAATTTAACCGAACTAACCGAATAACCCGATAACCGAACCGACCCCTAATTTCTTCCTACTTTTATTGAAGTCAGAAAATGACCACGGTCGTTTTTGAAATTATATCCAGTAAAACAGTAGAATTATTGCAAGTACGTATAACTTTAGTGTAAGTTCATATGTTGATGAATCAAATTTTGGTTCCTTTTCATTTCCACCATTTATGTAAGTTTGGAAATTGTTGTGGTGGGCAGCCTATCATTATATGAAAAAAAATGTTAGTTAATTTTATTTTAATGGTATAAATTATTTTATTGTTGGTTCTATCAACTTTTTCGTAACTTTTCTGCTGGATTCGTGTCACGTAATAACATATTTAAGCTCATAAAGTTAATCAAGACAAAAGTTGATTATTATAGTTATCCAAAAAACACCAACCAAAATCATTTCATTATTTGCATTTTTAGAAAGTAATTTACTTTCAGGATGCATTATCGCAATCCAAAGACGTCGATATGCAGTCATAATTGACTTTAGTTAGTCATAACGAACAAGGTGTTTAATCACTCTACTAAAGGACACAATGTCTATTTTAATCCATAGCCGGTTGCCACAATTAATGTACCCACATGATACCCTACGAGATGTTAACTCGATCTTAACTCTTGTTAACTAATTTCGTTGACATGCATATTAAGAATGAAAAACATGTCGATCGTCACAACTTCGATCGTCGACGTCGTGGAGGATAACTGCCACTAGTTAACATATATATCAATATCGTATTCATCTTGCCTTTCGAGGAACCCACAAGATAATGTTCCCCTCGAATTGAAAGGAGAAATATCGAGAAGGAATGATAGACATATGTCATTTAGAACTATTCACATATGTTGACTTGTATGTAAGAATTACTATAAGTTATAAGGATATGCCAAATTACTATCCATCAACTTGGAAGAAGTTCCAAGACCACACACATTTGGTGCCTTGTTGGGTAGGTTTCAATTGTCTGTTTAAAATATGATGATATGATATTAGGCTATTAGCCATATAAGTCGTTGTAACGTGTTAGAGATTTATATAAGGATTTACTGAAACACATGATTTTCCTTAAAACACATATATATGGTCGATCATCATTATATATCAAACAGGCAAGTGTCAAGCTCCAACGTTTTGGATGTTGATCTTATCAGATCAAAGTAAAATAAAACAAGTTAATTAATTACAATCAGAATCTATCCATTTAGGCAAATAATCGAAGAACAATCTAATTAATAAACTAGCCCTATAATTAACTCAATAAACTAATGGCGACGATCATAAACAAGATATTCATGCAGTTATTGGACTCGATCACTTTGGTGTCATCATCATAATCATCGTTAATAAGACATTAACCAAACCATACATCGACTATATATCCTTTTGAAGCTTTTTGACGAATCCATCAAGAGCCATACTTGTCGAAAATGTCACCTTAATCAACAATTTTCAAAAACAACAAAATCTAGATTTCTGCAAAGACATAGCGTAGAATTGCAATCGATCAATTAGCAAACAATTACTGTATATATATATCACGAAACAAGATAATTAAAAGTGAGAGAGATCGAGATCATATAAATACGTACACTTGGTTCGGTTTCTTTTTGAGGTTGCGGGGGAGGAGGACCTTTGTTATTCTTTTGTGGCACTCCTGCTGCGGTTCCATTGGATTTCTTTTCATCGCGTGCTTTTGCAAATATAACTGTGAATCCATCTGCAGATGATGGATCCTTCACGTCCCATTCGCCGAATTTCGGCAATGGTTGAGGTGGTTTCTACATTAATTATTTGATCAAAAAGAAAACATAACCATATATAAATCCAAAAATTCGATCGAATGCATGTTCTAAATATCCATAATTGACGTAAGGAAATAAACTTACAGACGTCATAAGATGATGTTGTTGAAATGATAATGTGAAGATATGAATAAAGAAGAAAAAAGCATGCATGCATGGGGGGTTTGGTTGCCTTGAGGGACAGGCGTTGTAAGAAACGTGAATCTGCCCATCAAGGTTAAGTTTCGATCATTTGCTTCTGTTTCAAATTATATATTAATTACACCACTTGTAATATTTTGGCTTTTATTTATTACTATTCTTTAACCCAACCAAATATAGAGTTGAGTTTTGTATGCGATGGAATTATAATTATAAATAGTCAATATATTTGACTCGATGAGGGCAATTAATTAACTCTTCATAACTTAAAAATGGTCACAGAAATCTTCAATTCAAAAGGTTCTGACTTTATAAAATTTAAGCCCGCACTAAATTTTATTCATTTGGCTTGAGAAAAAAAAAAGACATGCACATTTAACTAAAAAATAAGCGATATGATTATATATGGATTTTCACATAGTTTTTTTGTTATATTAGAAAATTTTCTTCTACATATAAAAATATTACTCCGTATTGTGTTCAAGAAATATTTTATCATCTGAACAGATGGCTACTGAAATCTACAAATTAAACCGCTCTTGCGTTAGTTTCTTTGAATTGCTACCGGTATTAGATGATATTATTTGCCGTTAAAAAAAATTGATGATATTATTTTACTAGAATATGTACTGTTTGATGGTTGTTGTGGTATGTCGAGAGTGGGAAAGGGATTGAAGAGTGGTTTGTAAGATCGGTTCGAGATGAGAGATTAATGGACCAATGGCGTTTGAGTTTGGGCTAAGGTAGGGGTAAATGGTGCGGTTCGGTGTGGATTTTGACTAAAATCAAACCACATTCGTAATTGCGGTTTCTATAAAAGTAAAAACCGAAACCATGCGGTTATTCGGTTTTTGTGGTTTCGGTCTTTGTGGCTTTCGGTTTAAAGTGTGGGTTTTTGCGGTTTTAACCGCACCACACCACATGTAGCCATCTTGTAATTTTGGGCTTGAACCCGATAGTATTTTTGGGCTTAATGTGAACACATTATTATAACAATGCATATAATAAACTATAAGCAACTAAAATAAACAACATGATGAAGTTGATGATAAGTAGTGTAGTTGACTAAAGATTCAAAGACTAAAGGGAAACGATTACTAGTTTATAAATTACATGTATGGACACAATTCAAAATTACATGCACCATTACATGATCAATGTAATTAAAAGTTTGAAAACATAACACTTTATCACTTGCTTGTTGTCTTCTTAGTCTTTGCATTAGTTCAAATCTTCATTCAATGGAGACTCATTGTACGGTTTTTTTTCGGTTGAAAAGATCTCTACATACAACATACAACATATCAGTAGTAAAAAAAACACTAGAACATAATGGAGTATTTGGTTGGTTACTTGGTTGTATGTTACCACACTACTAGAAATCATGCCAGTACCAACGACCGATATTCGTTGGTAAACACCCAAATCTGGTTGGTAAAAGGTGTTACTAACGACTTTACCAACGAACCAAGGTTGTGGGAAAAAGACTTGTTGGTAAATTAAAAATACCAACCACATTCTTTCATCGTTGGTAAATTACGAACTGACATCTATGTTGTTGCTAAATTTCACAAACATGCCAAAGTCGTTGGTAAATATAAAATACCAACAAACTATTCTTAACAATAAAATTTGTTGGTGATTTCTTAAAAGTACCAATGACACTATATTGCTCCCGAGTTGTTGCTAAAATGGATTTTACCAACAACATAAATCGTTGCTAAACTAATATCCGCCTGTCATTTTCTACTTTAATACACGACACAACTACAGTAAATGTAAGAAACCACACAATTACCACAAGTTCTACGTCAATTGCACAAAGTACGAATAAAAGTCAATACATACTTGGCTAGTCTATGATCTTTACAACGTAACCCAAAATACAGGTAGCTTAGAGTTAGGGATTAACAAAAAGATTACAAAATAAGCTACCATAATGTTTAGTAATGAATACCATATATGGGTTAAGTGGATGACTCGAATAGTTACTCGTTAGATGGCAGGTTAACTTGTTGCATTTTTAATGTCTTCAAGATCTGATTAACGCTAGCTTTAAGTGTACTCATTCAAAAAGCTCAATTTCCGTTGGGTATATCCCCGTTTCACCCCTCTACAAGAATAGTAGAAAATAACAGTTAGTATCGATGTACATAACCTTAAAAGAATAAATAAGAAAAAGAAAAATGATAGATAAATAGAATGCTTAATTCATATAGTCAAAGAAAATAAATCTAGTGGCGTATGTTACTGATGTTATATCCATCATATTGTGGTACATGCTAGGGATCATATTAGGTCGTGTTATAGGGTTATCGGGTCGGGTTATAGGGTTATCGGATCAGGTTCAGTCGGTATTTAAATTTTTAAAAAGTGACCCATAACCCAACCCGATTAAGAAACGGGTTATGGGTCACTTTTTAATCAGTGACCCATACAAATGTTGGTACTTAACAGTTGGTGCATCAAAGAGATCACTTATTACTTAACGGTTGGTGCATCAATAACCCATAAAGGGTTTCGGGTTTGATTTTTGTGATCGACCCCTTACAACAAAAGAGATATGTGTGTTGCTTGATTCAAGAACGAACGTTACGTTTAGCTTATCACTATCATACGTAATTGTTTGTTAACGTAATGTGTGTGTATCGCATAGAGGATTCATAATTTGAATCTTGATGGTTTCACGTGTTTGTTAGTTTAACACACGCGCGTGTTTTTAAGAATCTTGTTCGTTTGCTTTTTTTGCTAAAAGGTACATGATTCTTAGATCTTATATTAATTACTTTATACTATATGTGTTCTTGACTTTCGTTGTGTAAACTTGTGATTATTAATGAGTTAATATGTTATAAATTCCAACAGCTCTAACTAAAATTCCCATATGCTTATTGTGTATGACCAAATCTACAAACAAACATCCATACATACACACTTTACAAACACTTGTATGTTTTAACGAGTTCGCAACATATGCACGTCGTATAAAAATCGTCGGTAAATTTAATTTTACCACGTATGATAAATTTGATTTTACAAATACTTATTGTTGGTAAAGTCGTCGGTAAATAGACTTTTTGCCAACGGCAAAATAGGTTGTAGGTAAAAATTGTTGGTAAATTTATCCACCAACGAATTCTTGTCGCTGGTATTATTGTTTTCTGAATTTACCAACGAATTATTGAGAAAAAGTGGTTGGTAAAATTAGCGGGAACTTTCCAGCCAAATATCAACTAAGTTCCAACGGATTTACCAACAATGATGTCGTTGGTGAACTATAAATTGTTCTTTTCTTATCTTCGTTGGTAAAGTAGTATTTTACCAAGGAATCGATGATTGTTGTTGAAATTTCGTTGGTACTGACATGATTTCTAGTAGTGCAAGTTCACTTGCATATTTATTAAAGAAATTACCGTATTAGGGGTGCCAAAATTACTAATTTCTTAAGGAAAACACTACAACATAATCATTTCCCATAATGAACCTATTAATATTATGTGACGATTCTGATCATGTATCTTATACAAGTATTTAAAAGCCACTGTATAAACTATTTCTCAAATGATAAAAACCTGTTAAACACATAAATGACTTATTATCTACAATTTCAAAAGGTGATTTACTAAAGAAAGATAGATTTTGTGAGACATTCTTCATGTTCTACTGGTATAACAGTAGAACATAGAAATTAGTGTCAATGTGGATGGTTGTATAAGACTATCAATAGTAATTTAAAAATACTATATATCTGAATATATTAACTCTTACCAAGTTCAATTTTAGCCAAGTTCTTCACCAGGTCTTTGAGTTGTTGGTCGTTAACTTGCATATCTTCCACATTAGCCGGTAGGGACCGTAACCAATTTTGAGGGAAAATTAAAGCTTTTGCGGTTTTTGGGGTCAAAACATTTGTCTTCATTTGTCTTCATTAAGCTCATCAAAATTGTTTAATAAGCATTTGTCTTCATTAGTGTAATTTGCCCGCATCAGCTTTTTCAATAAGCATTTTCTTAGCTTTAATAGATTTCAAAATACTTTTCAAAAGCTGTTTTGAGTAGTTTGGAGGTTAGGCTTTTAAGTGGTATAAGCCAATAGTTCATAAGGATCCATTAGCTTAGTTAAAAATAAGCTCAAAGTTGGCTGTTAGTCTGTTTTGGAAACTGTTTCCCCTTAGATGCTTATTAATGCTTTTTCAGTTTATGACTTATAATTTTAGCTTAGATTTGATTCAGTCTTGCTTATTAGGTTAGAGGTAGGGTTTAGGTAGCTTATGTAGTTTTGGTTTCATCTTATTCCTAGTTTTCTAGCTAATCTAGTTTAATGAAAAAGCCATTAGTTCTTTAAGTAAAATCTGTCAAATTTAAAAGCTCTTTTCTAGCTTATTTTTGATTTTGAAAAAAAAAGTTGCTTTCACAAAAGTTGCTTAATTTCAGCTGTTTTATAAGTGTGTTTAAAATTTTTGAAAAATAAAAAAAGTTTCAGCAAAAAGGAAGCCATGGGGTCGAACCCATGACCTCCCCCTTTGCACACACAAGTCTCACAACACACACGCACTAGCCATTCGCCCTTGGGTCTTTTTCATTAGGATTTCTCTTCATTAAATATATATAGTCATTTTAGTATTAGGCCTATTCGAGCTAATTTGCTTATTTTCTGCTTTTTCAATAAGCCACTTTTCTTGTTCATATTTTTATTAGATTCTACATTGTCCAAGGTACTTTCCATAATTTTTCTAGAATTTTTAGGAGTAGTTAACTATTTTTAATTAAATTTTCTAGATTAAAGTCGTTTTTAATTCATAATAAATAAAATAAAAATCAAAAAAATATAATTCTTTTTCTGAAAATTTTCTTTTGTCATTTAGGATTTATAAAAATTAAATTTGCATTCGTAGGGATTAAATTTGTCATAGTTGCTTAAATGTCGCGTTTTATTAATTCCCGTTTACGTTTTCGTGCTTTATTTCTTAAGTACTTTTATTGATTACTTGTTTTTACATGTCTTATTCGTTTTCATTAGTAGAATTAGAAATCAAAATCTAAAATCTTTGAAACCATTCAAATCACGCGATCACGAGCCTAACCAAATTTCAATTCACACCTCGTCGGGAAACGACCCGGGAGGTTTTTGAGACAACTTTGGTTAAAAGTTTGTTTCTTAAATCCGACGGAAAATACTTACTATATTATAATTGTTACATCCTTATATACTTATATATAGTGTGTTTGGGCGTATCAATTTTTGGCGCCGCTGCCGGGGAGGTGTGTTACGATTATCGCGTTTTGTTCGAAGATTAGTGTTTTGAAGATCCTTCCTCGTGAAGTTATTGCTTCCAATTGTGAATATTTTCTTTTTATTATAAAACCATAAAAATCCAAAAATATTTTACTTTCTTATTATTTCTTTTTCTTATGTATTATTTTAAAAATCTATAAATATTCTT
>BQNB010014928.1:4187-74173 GCA_026074375.1 Tanacetum coccineum | reverse complement strand
CATCTTGGACTTCATCAGAATCCCATGTAATCAATGATAGAGTTGAATGTTTTTGCAAATGTAGTCGTCAGTTAATAGTACAAACTGCAAAAATAAGAAAGAATCCGGGTAAACGGTTTGTAACATACTCAAAATGCAATGTTTATGATTTTTTGAATGATGATCTTCCAAATGAATACTACAAAGAGTTGTTGTATGAGATGTTTCAAAAGCAAAAATAATCGAAGAAGCATATGGATTATGAACAAGTTGTTAATGTTCTTGCTATGGAAAAGTCAATATGTGAAGAAGAGTTGAGAGCTACAAAGTCAAAGCTTAAATTGTATGATAGGTTATTTTTCATCATGTTAGGAACTTTCTCAGTGGTTTGTGTTGGATTTGGTATGCTAGTAGGTAAATAATTTAATGGTTTAGGTCTTATCTTTGTAATGTAATGGTTTAAGTGTAATGTTAGGATCTTTGTTAATGTTTGATGTTTGTAATTGTTAACTATGATCTTTTTTAAATGATTAAATGCTTACTGATCAACACTGAAATAGCTAGGATGTAAGATTAAGGTATTAGATGGTAGTTTGCTACAGTTTAATTTGAATAAAGTTGATCCCCTGCAATCTTAAGATGTGTTTGGTTATGAGTTTTATCAAGGTTTTCTATTATGCTATCTTCTCAAATGATGGCAGTTTAATTTGTTGCAAATGCAAGATGCAAACAAATAACATAACAAACTGCAATAACACACAAACCAAACACACCAATAACATCACAAACTGCAATAACACACAAACCATAATTCCAAACAATACATTAAATTTCATAAGGTTTTAAAGAGTACATAATCACCATTACATAAGTCACCATAAAGTTTGATTCCTAAACAAAACACAAACAAAGCTAACATCTAATACATGTTAGACTACCATGTCAGACTACCCAAAATACTTTGATCTTTAACAAGAACATGATCAGCTTCCATATGACACCTTTCTTTTCCCCTTTGCCTTATCTGCACAAATTTCAGATTTCCTCACTCCTATTTTGTTCATAATTTTATCTCATGTAGTAATATTTGCTAGTCCAAGCACACATCCTATGACTCGTACATGGCTTTTGACTTTTGGATTGTGTTTATGTAAAACTGGTACATATTTACCTTTAGACATTGCATAGTTAGATTCATGAATGCAATCCTCATCGGTGATATCCTTGTTTGTGTAGCTCCATGATAGATATTCATGAGTGCAATCCTCATAGTAGTTCCATAAATGCAATTCATGAGTGCAGTCCTCATAGTAGTTCCATGATAGATATTCCTCAATATCATTATATCCATAATGGTCTAGCAATCCTTATACTGATGGCCCCTCAAATATAGGAACACTTGCTTTTGATAGCCCTTTCCTGTCATCTGAGCTGTCTGAACTAAGTACAATTATTTCTGCAAAACCAACAAGTAGAATAAGCACATAATATCCATGCTTCAATAACCAAAACACAAACCATTCTTACATCAGAAATTCAGTAACAGACATATTGTTTTACAAGTAGATTAACATCTACTACCATTACATAAGGACCAAAATACCAAAATACATAAAAAGGTAAAATCAGCTTCCCCTGCTAATCTTCCTATTCCATTTCTTGTCTTCTACACAAGCCATAGTTGGTGGTATCTTCACTCCAAAGGTCTTCCTAAGAATAGCATCCCAGGTTTTAGCATTTGCAAGCCTAAGTACACAATTTGTTATTGGTACAGGGTTTTTGACAATGAGGGTTTTAGGTGATGTTTGTAGCTTAGCCTTTGACCCAGATGTTTGTACCTTAGCAAACCTACTAGCAGATAATCTAACATATAAGTAGATAAGGACATTACCGTTTTCCTTCGACATGTTCAATTGGTGGGTGAATTAGGCTTTACTGTGGGTGAATTAGGGTTTACGATGGCTCAAGATCTTGGTGGGTGAAACAGTGATAATTGTTATGAATGAAGTGAACGAAAGCCTTAAAAGGGGTAATGGGTTTAGTTTTGTAAAAAAATAAGTGGCAGGGTTAAAGGGTAACATAGGTAACGGTCAGTTTGGTATTAATATATGCCACGTCAGAATTTTTAATAATCATGCCTACAATAGGAAGATTAGCAATCTCTTGGCACAGAAAAGAAAAATTAAAAGATGAATGCCTACAAAAGAAAAACATGATAACTTCGATGCATTTTTAGACCATTTTCCCTTAATAAAATCAATATCAAAGTATATTTATACACAAAGACGACACATGTACACAATGAAAACACGAATGGTTGTAAATGATATAAAACTGTTTTCAGATTTGACCAAAATCCATTTTATGTATAGCTTGTTCGGATAATTGTAAATTTAAGCCCTTTAATTTTTAATGAACACAAATTTTAGGGATATAATGAAATGGGGGGTTAGTGTGTTAACGGATAGTAAGAAAAAACCTAAATCGGCTAGAAAATAAGTTGACCGCCTTTTTGTGCAAGAAAAAAAGATGAATTATACCCATTGATTGAAAAAAAAACCCAAAGTTTTTCTGCATTTATTTTTTGTAGCCATTTGCCCCTAAAGATTACATATATATTCAATCTAGAACTTTAAATTTCTTTTAGAGTAGTGCTATTTAGACCTAAAATGCATGCCTAAAGACATGTCTAATGCATAAATCACTTGTACATGTGTATTATGTATTTTTTTTCTCTCTCTAAATTCTCACAATCATTTTTCAAATCAACCAATCAAATCATTAAGTGCATTAGTATGTATCATTATTAGGCACAACAATTATTTTTCTTTCAGATATATGTCCAATTACCCAATTTATATATAAATAAAACCTTAAAATACATAATTATCATCATTTAATTTTAAAATGATTATTATACCCTTGTTTCTCTATCCTAATAAGCCGACCTTTCATTCTCTACTTAATCTCTCTGTAGCTCTCATAATTCGGTTGTTTGTGTTTTGGTTATCGTTTTAGAAATGTTTTGTGTCGACAACTTATTACTGTGGTGGTAGTTTAGATTTTGTTAGGAATCAAGACCTGCTTTCGTGATTATTGTTATTAGCTTGGAGCGATGGAGTATATATATGTTTTGCACCCATGTGTATTGTAATAAAAATCATATCCATAGTATATATGCTTTGCACTTATGTGTATTGATATAGTGATTTGAGAGATTGTTTATTACGGATCATAACATATTCTTGACCCATGTGTACTAATATACTAGTGATTTAAGAGATTGTTTATATCGAAATATGAAATATATATTTGATTATAAAGAAAAGAGAAACAAGGTGTGATTGGGCATATTAAAATTAGTATCATGTAATAATTATGTATTTTGAGCTTTTAATTTATATATAGATTGGATATTTAACATGTTATGAAATTTTAAGTTTTAGTTAGATATATATGTAATTTTTAAGTTAGGTTGGATATATATATAATTTTGAACCAAAAGAGGGATTATAATAATTCAAATCACTTTAGCTATACATTAAGTGAAAAAAAAAATTAAAACTACATTACAAACTAGTTTTAATACCTGAGCATATACGGGATTTAGACATTAAATTTTAATTAAGTGTTAATTTTGCAAGTTTTGTTATTTTTTCGTATTTGCACATTGAATGTCTTGTTTACAATTATTTCAGTAATTGTGAATGTGATATTATCTTCATTTAAACAACCTTTAACAGTTATAACTAAATGTTTTTCTACCATAATAAACAAAGAATGTTAATCTCATGTTTGTCAAATAATATTATTGTGTGTTGAATAATAATTTAACCGTAATTTAATATTATAAATCTGTACTATGTGAAAAAACTTATAAAATAGGAATAACAATGATCTTATTTGAACGCATATAGTAAAAATAATAATTTTTTTCTTAGTGATTCTCACTTAAACTCATAAAGAGGAAAAACATGAGTTTTTCATATACGTACAACATCGTATATTTATTTATATACACAATAATTCGTGTTTTCATTTTGATATTAATAATCTTATGCTTATATATGTTGTATTTTTAAACAACATGTATGTTTTATTTTTAAAATATAAAGTCTAGGGGTACAAAGTATAAGAGGTTATTTGTTTATTTTTTTGTAGTTATTAAAAACATAGACTCCTATAAATTTACACTTAACTCCATATTATTTATTTAAAATTCAACCACTAAAGTTTTATTAATTACCTCATCTTTTTTTAAGTTTTTGTTTTCACAGATTTGACCCATATACTTTATGTGTTTCTTTTTCTCCACAAAATTCTTCCACCAAACTTTTTTAATTTTGACCAAATTGATTAATTTTGACTTTTTAACTAAGCAGATCGCACGATTTTGCCTAAGTGTCAAAATCAAGCGTTCTGATTGGTCAAAAATTTTTTCTCATAAGATTTAATTTGATAGAAAACTTTAAAATGATGTAATTCTTTTATTTTTATTATATAAAAGATTGGATCAAAATTTTTGAAAAACCTCGCAATTCAAAATCTTGTAATTTTTATTTTATAATTATTATCTAATATGAATATTATACATTAAAATCAGAATTATATTATTATTATTTAATATGAATATTTATTTTTATAAATTTAAATAAATCGTTTTTTATTATTTAACTAAGATATTTTTAACTTTATAATTAATAATATGTAATAATTAATACAGAATTTGTTTAAAATTTTAATATTAAATTCGAATTATCTATTTTTTTTAATTAATTTAAATAGCTTAACATAAATACTATTTTAGTAATTAAATGTTATAATAATTAGATGGTTATTTCTGAATTTAAATATTTTATTATTATTGTATGATCATTAATATTATTATTACTTGACGTTTTTCATCCAATCATAACACAGGTAGTTTTTTCAATATTTCAGTTCCATAAGATTATAATTACTACACGTTTCAATCCGACTCACTCAATTAATAATACATTTAAAATCGGGTCTAAACTCTTCTCTCCTAATCGACCTGGTCGATCGTCAGCCAGGTTACCGTGCGGTTCAACCACCGTGTTACCCTGGTCTTGCACAATGAAACAAATAAAAAAGTTAATTAACATGGTCGTCCCCTGTGGTTTTAGGCAATCCCTAACTCGTCCCCATTTTTTTTTTCGTGCAGAAGTCGTCCTTATCTCGAAAACTATGTAACACCGTTTCGTCCCTATACTTTCAAGAATAGGGACGAACCGAATGTAATTAAACTATGTACACCGATTCACTGAACGGTGTTACATATTTTCAGATAGGGACGATTCATGCAATAAAAAATAAAATAGACGGAGATCAGGGATTTGGCCTAAAACACAGGACGAACCTTGTATTTAACGCAAATAAAAATTATTCGCAAAATCAAACAATATATAAATTAAAAATATATATATATATAGTATATAGATATATAGGTAATATATATTAAATATTAAGCTGAGGAAATTTTCGCAGTGACCTATTGGGTAACGTGTAATACCCCAAAAAAACCTAACATTTTTTTCTATAATACCTTGTAAAAAAAGAAAAAAAGAAGCGCATGGTGGGCGCGTTCTACAATGACCTTGTCGAGTTTTGTTGGTTCGCAAAATAAAATTAAAAAAAAAGTAGACCGGCGCGCTTGGGGGAGAGCGATCCACAATTTTCTTGAATTTTTTTTAAAAAAAAATTTGTAAATTAATAAAAAACGAGCCATAATTATTTAATTTTATATGTAATTGCGCAACCATAAAATCGATCACTTTTTATTTTGTTATTTTATAGTAGTAATCGCGCATCAGGGAAGCGATTTACTTTTTTAGTCTTTAGGGTTTTGCAGATAAAAATAGTAACGCATAGTAGGGTTTTGCAGAATAATAGTAACGCACAGTATTATGTAAGAGATGCAAATTCAAAACCAGGTTTTTTTAAAAAACCCGGATCTATTAAAAACCTGAAACCGTTTTTTAAAAAAAAACCGGTTTTTTTTTTTAACCGATTCGGTAAAATAACCCCGAACCGGTAGAACCGTTGTTTTTTTGGGATTATTTTTTTTTATTTTGGTTTTTCGTTTTTTAGGTCATATGAGAACCGTTTTTTTTACCGGTTTTAAAACCGGTTTTAACCGGTTTTTTAAAAAAAACTGGTTAAAACCGTTTTTTTTTTTTAATTAAATTTATTCATTGTGTAGCTATTAGTTACCGTATATATGTGTATCGTTTAATCGTTTATAACACAAGTAACGTAAGATGTTGATTATTGAGCGTAATTATGTAAGCTTGTTTCGATATTCTCATAAGAAAGACTTTTAACAACAAAATTACTTGTAGACATTGCTCAATTAGGGAGCCAGCTTTGACAAATTTCGGATGCTGTATACCACTGCACCAAATGTCTGTTAATAATCTTTTGGGCACACAACACCACATAGAAAGCTAGGCGCAGTTGGCGACAATAAATGTTATTGCGAAAATTTTTGCAGTAACCCATTAGAATTAGTGTTGTCCGAAAATAAACCTGGCATTTTTTTTTTCAAAATGACCTTCTAGATCGCGCAAGGTGGGGCGCGATCTACATTTGGACACTTGTCGAGTTTTTATTGGTTCGCGAGAAAATTAAATAAAAAATAGATCGCGCAAGGTGGGGCGCGATCCACTTTTTTTGTATTTTTTTTTTAAATTTTGTAAATTAAAAAAACGAGCCATAATTATTAATTTTATGTAGATCGCGCACCATAATAGCGATTCATTTTTTTTTATGTAGATCGCGCATCAGGGATGGCGATTTACTTTTTTTTTTGGTCTTTTAGGGTTTTGCAGATAAATAGTAACGCACAGTAGGGTTTTGCAGATGAATAGTAACGCACAGTATGATGGAATGATATATCACTGTCATATTTTGTCACTTATGAATTTGAATACGGACTATATGATTATATATTGATAGTATGTTTCTCTTAATTTAGTTCAAAAGAAACAGAAGTTGAGGTTTTTCATTGTTTGAGGTTTCATTGTTTCTCTTTGAAGGTTTAATTGTTTGAGGTTTTTCATTGTTGATTGTTACCGTTTGCGGGTAGAGCAAAGTTGGTGTTGGTGCGGTATTCTTTTAAAGGGTTTTTGTTGTTGGTGATTTCGTGGCTTACTTGTTTATTATAAGATGGATTTGACCGGTTACGAGGTATAGTATTTTTATTTTGTATCATTTGACTATTTTATTATCTGATGTATATATGTGTAGTAATATATGGTTATTTATTTATTTGTTTATTTAGGTACCCCGTGTTCTTGTTACATGTAGAAGTAAGTTAAAGTTGCTTAAAACAATTAAAACAATAATTAGTGGCACTGATCGGGAAGCACTGTTTAGACAATCCTGTTTTGGTTGGGTATTAGATCAAACTGATTTTATAGAGAATTGTATATTAATACATTTTATGTTAGGGCGGCAAATTTATGATGAAAATGATGATGAAAATGTTCCATTGTATTACCATATAAATAAAGATTTTAGTATACCATTTGGGAGAGAAGAATTCTGCCTAGTAACTGGGTTAAGGTTTGGGGTCCAGAATTGGGCTGAGTATGACACCAAAGAGCGTATTCCTTTTAGGCGACGGGTGTTTCCGTCATATTTAGATGGGCAACCTATTACAGGCATCGACATCGCAAATATGATTCTTGACCAGTCATTTGCTCAATTATACGACGACGATGCTGTTGGCCTTTGTTGTCTAGGCATATTGCAGCTTGTTATATTAGGTGTGGAGAGTAAACGTGTTGTCCCTGACTGGATGTTAAGATTAGCTAATGATAGAGTAGCTTGGGACAAATATCCTTGGGGTTCATATGTGTGGCCAACATTGTACTCCCAACTTAGGAATGCAAACGTCAAACGTTGGTCGCCCTTGTATGTCGATGAGCCTACAGATGAAGATGATGCGAAAAAGTATTCAATCTTTGGATATACTTGGGCATTCAAGGTATGTCAAAAATAAGTTTATAATTTTTAATTGGCCATTTAAGTTATATGTATAATGTAAAATAATTGAAACAATGTGTTTTTTTAGACTTGGATATTGGAGTCTTACCGAGTAACTGCGATTAGGTATTTTGATCGTTACAATCGGTATCCTAGAGTTGCTGCTTGGAATAAGAAAAAGGGAAGGTTTTTGGGACCAATGGTTATTCCTTTTTTTGAAGTGAGTTTTATTTAGTTTAATAGTTTATTAAGTTGATTATGTAATTTATTTAATAATTAATTTCTTTTTTTTAAAAGGGAAATATGCCAGCTGTGAGATTGACACCAGACGATAATGAGGCTCGATCGGACTGGTGGATTTCTAGTAGGGCATACTTTGACGGCTTTATTGGTCAAGTTGAACGAGTACCGTTTGATTTAAGCCGTCAAAATATGTATGAAATTCCATCCGATATTTACCGAGAGTTCGATGAACAAAAAAGAGAAATTGAACGAAATAAAAAAGAAGTTGATAACATTAAGGAATAAGTGCGTAAATTTAGGGAGGAAATGAATGTTCAGCCAGTGCGACAAGAGAATAAAGAACCGATTATTGCTGATCAACATTATGGGTTGAGCGATTTTACTCAATTCCAAAGCACGCAGGTATAATTTATGTACATTTAATATAACGCTTTGTAAGTAAATAATATAATTTCGTATTTATGGGTGTTCACAGGGTGGTCCATCTTCATTTCAGGGACATGTAAATAGTTCATATTTCAATATAGGTACGCCACCGAATTTCCAAACCTCAATGCAGTCCTAACCTGGTTCATCTGTTTAGCAAAGACAGATGCCGGCGCAGTCGGCCACTCAGTATTGGCAACCCGATACATCGTCGCAACCTGGTTCTTACTATTCGTTTGGTCGGGTGCCATCTCATATGGTAGGCAAAATTTGCAAACCACTATTGAGATGCATGTTGATGTTGATGGCATATTTTACCAGGTAATGCTATTTTTATATACGAATATGATTATATGGTAATAACCATCATGAAGTAATAAATTTTTATTAATTGTTGTTTTTTAGAATATTCCGAATCGAGGAAGAAGGGAACAGTTTCCTAGCAAGTATAAACTGACTCCATTCATGGAACAACCTCCTACTACAATTTTACCCAAGGAACGTGTTAATAAAACTAAAAATAAGGGTAAGAAGGCTAATTTATCGCCTTTGAATCTTGGGGGTGCTTTTGAGGATGACAATGTAGAAGAAAATAACGTTACGTTTTTGGGTTCCCAATTTACTAGTAATTTCTTAATGTATGAGAACGTGGACCCTTCAAAGGTAATTGCTAATCTTGTATATAAAATAATAAATAAACTAATGAAAGTATGTGTACTAATATTGGTTATTAACTTGGTTGATTAGGTGCGGAGAGGAAATTATGTTAACTTACCGGACTTTCTAAATGCCCCCCATCAAATTTACTTGGATTGTTATATGAAAGGTTATATAGTTCCGGTTAGTTTTTGGCAACAATTGGTCCCTCATTTCTGTATGCCTGACATGCACAGACTTCCACATGGCACCCCTATTGGTTGGTTGTCCGGAGAGGTAAGTTTATTTATACAAGTTTAATAAAAGAGTAATTTATATATCCATTTAGCCAAAAACATCTATTTATTTTGTTATAATGTTTTGTATCAGCACATGAACTCGTGGATGAAGTTATGTATTAGGAGGAGGAATGCAGATGCCGACAGGACAGTGGCCTATACGAGTACAATAAGTGTACATCCGGAAAATAACCGATTTATCATACCGACGGACCAACACGTCATTGGAACATTGGATGGCACCACGCGTCCGTATCCAGCCTGGAATGATGTTGATTGGGTACTTATTTCTTTAGTTATCCGTTATAAAACTTTTAATACAACTTATGCATGATTAGTATTTAATTATTTGGTTTTATCTTTGTAGGTGTTTATGCCCATACATGTTGTTGGAAATCATTGGGCCACGGGTGTTATACATATACCGAGTTCTCATTTTTACGTGTTTAACTCCATGTATAATGAGCAAAACAAGGATATGTTATCGCGACTAATTCAATGTTGGACCCCCGTGGTTAATAACATTTTGGCAGATCGTGGTTGTATAAATGAAACTAGACCACCCCAAGTATTCATCAATGAGGTTTGGGGCATAGATGTCCCTCAACAAAACGCAACTTCTCAGACTGTGGTAGTTCATCACATGTTTGGTTAATCTCTCGTTGATGTGCAGAAATAAAGCCAGTTGTGTGCGCAGGTATTACGCACACAGTTTTTTGAGAAAGTTAGAAATGACATGTGTGGAAGTTTTTATATGTGTAGGTGTGAGGATACTGGAGAATGTGGTTATGATTAATTTTGAATTTTGTATGTGTTGAATGTTGAAAATCGTAAAGAACCAAACTTTGAGTGATTAAGTATTTGTATATTACTTTGAATTTCTTGAATATACGTCTGTTGATATGTTGTTTTTTGGAGCAAATATTCGTTCGTTTAATTTATTAGAATATCTTATGGGTAAACAAGTTGTATATATGTTTACACAAGATAAAGCATTGATTAGACCAGTCATATGTCATGGGACTAAGATCACCCAGTATTTGTATTAGCGATTTACATGACGTTGTCCAATTCAATGACATATATATATTGAAGAACATTACCATTTATATAATAAAAAATTATCATAAAATAATAAAAAACATTATAATAATAATGTTATTGTTAACCACTGCCACTTCATAGGAACGGTTATCCTTACGGAAAAAACTCATCCAATTTCTTTTTTAATGTAAGGTAATGTCCTTTGAATGGGTTAGGAGTAAAAAGTGAGGACCATTAGCATGTATCATTAGTAGCTTCCTACAGTAATAGTCCTGTCCATAACCACCCAAATCAGGATTTGTAGTTTTTGGTTCCAGGTATGTAACCTGATAGATTTTCCAGAGTCACATTTAAATCTCCAAGAGCATCCGGAGAACAAGACTTGATGATTGCAACAACTTGTTCTAGTTTTCCCTTATTAAGAAGGTTGTCGATGTCTCCCAAACATCCAGTTACAGTGCCACCAAATGCATTCACATAGTTAGTGGCGCTAACCCACGCCCCACTATTAAAATCAGCATCCTCACCCACATCCTCAACAACTTTCTGCATATATTCTTGTGTCGACATTAAAGCCCCATCCGGATCAAGAATAAATACATTATCTTTAAGCAGCTTGGCTCGCTGAACAAGACCCGCAGGACCGGGTATTATCCTGAATGGGTTTGAGGTTGAGGAACGCACAACGGGTGTTAACTGAAGATCGGAATCATCTATATCTAGACTGAATTCCCATGGTACATTTTTGTTATTGAAATTGGAATCCATTTGAGAGAGTTGGAATAAGAAGTTGTGTGACAAATTAAGGAAATGATGAGGGCTATTTATAAGGGAAAATTTTGGAAAAATTAAGAGAGTTGGACAACACAAATGTTTTTTTTCTGTAACAAATAAGACAACTCAATGTAAATAGAATTGTGTGAATTGAGTAACAAAGTTGGATATATATAGAGGAACAATATAGAAAGCAAAAGTGTGTATACAAGTGGTTACATTTATTGATAAAGCATTGATAGGACAATTCTATGACATTGAGTAGACCACGCTTAACTTTGAGCGGTCAACATTTTTTTAACTTTTATTAAAAAGCATTGATAAAGCATTGATAGGACAATTCTATGACATTGAGTAGACCACGCTTAACTTTGAGCGATCTACATTTTTTTAACTTTTATTAAAAAGCATTGATAAAGCATTGATAGGACAATTCTATGACATTGAGTAGACCACGCTTAACTTTGAGCGATCTATATTTTTTTAACTTTTATTTAAAAAGCATTGATAGGACAACTCTCTGACGTTGAGTAGACCACGCTTAACTTTGCGCGATCTACATTTTTTAACTTTTATTTAAAAAAAAAAAAATAAAAAAAATAGTAACATTTGATAGGACAACTCTTTGGACATTGAGTAGATCACGCTTACCTTTGAGCGATCTACCTTTTTTTCTATATATATATCTTGAAACGTATATGTATTCATAACATCCTAAACTCAACCTTAAAAAAATGGCCGTTCAAATATAACAAAACTTCAAGTGCCTTAAGTTCATTTTAATGAAACTTAAATGAGGTTCTCATAATGTCAGAATATCTGGAATTTACTCAAAGTTACATGAATTGGTTTTAGTTGATGCAAAAATTCAATTTGGAAGCAAATGCTGTGATAAACTTATCGTTTAAGCTCTCGTCATTTGACTCTGTTGTTGATATCACAGACGACGCTGAGGTACAATTTTTTGTTGAGTGTGCTTGTAACTCCAAGGATGAATTTGCACATTTGTTTGTTTCTGAACGGAAAAACAATCAAAAAAATATGTTCTTTAATTTTTTTTAAATAAACAACTTTAGAAAACGATAGGCCCCTTCTAATCAAGAAAATACCTTCGTTTTTTTAAACATTGTTATCTTTTGATTTAGGCCAAAATAATATGCATAGCACGACTTCCTACACTTGCAAAATGAGCCACATTTTTAAATCCTTGTTTTTCTCTCATTTGACTTTAGATCAAACGATATAACACAATGATGTGGTTATGAATACCCAAGTTTAAAATCTATAATTGGCAAAAGTTATGTCATTTGAGCCTGACATTCGTAGGACACTCAGTTATTCTAGGCAAACAAAATATTTCAAATCAGTATAGTCAACATATCAGCAGTAGAAAAGGGTAATAAGATTTTTGGAAACAAAGAAGAAATTTTGATCTGGCTGTTAGGTTGAAAGCTTAAGCAAAGGGGTCCAATTTGTAACAGACAGATCACGCCCGGAAAGGATTGTAACTTTAAATGCTATCATTTTAATGAATGTGATTGGTATCTCTGGGCTAACATGTGGGATCATACAGAGAAATATTACATTACATATCTTAATGATGTTCACACTTGTTCAAGACTCAAAAACATTATCCCAAACCAGAGAAATGCAAAAAAAAAATTAATTGGTCTCCTCTTACTCCAATATTACAAGATAGGTCTCGGTTTTACGAGGAAAAATATTACAACAAGATATTTATCTGAATTATAATACATATTTCTTTACCCCTACAAGCATTGATAAGGGTAAGCACTACGACTATAACAGGTTGAGGGGTGGGCATTCACATACGAAGCATTTGAAATGCTTTCCCGATTCGTTTTAATGTTACTTACCTAGAAAAAAACTAAAGGAAGTAAACAGTATCAAAAAGATGATAAACGGCGTTTTCTGAAGAGTATATCATTGTCATTGGTGCTAGGTAAGTGTTGCTTACAATATCTCATTAATATTATTATATTACATCATAATAGTTTGGTTTATAATATTTTAATACAGATCCATACGTTCCTCAATTATCTACGCCAGGTGACTTTATGTAGCGATGTGCGCATTTTAAAGGGGTCTATACAAGGGAACAAATCTCGTAGCTGTAGCATGGATGGAAACAATCTGATTGTTCAATTCATTTGGTATAGGCAAAGGGGAAACAGGTCCATGTGGTCCTTGTGGAATGTCCGTACTCAATGAATGCATTGGTGATATCCTAATTTGTTACTTCATTTTGATAGGCATGCTGTTGCAATAGCTTTGGCCAGTAGAAAAGAAAAAGAATTCCCTTTAGCCTTTCATGCTGTATGTTGTCGTACATATTTGATGAACCTAAGGATTGATAATACAAAATAAATAAAAGGTTTATTTTCTGGAAAATATGCAAGGCATATTCACAGAAGAGGACTTGCAACCGAACATGAAACATACAATTGTTCGGCCTGATGCACATGAACAAGCTTTGTAGAGCTGGCTTAAAGATGGGGGTCTACGGGTGTATTTCCCTCTAGTGCGTTACAATTATATGATTCCAAATAGTGTGGGAGGTCTCAGTCAATGCTTGTAGTATAATATATAGAAAAGAGCGTGTTAAAGTTAGCAGGACGTACAGTGCGATGGGTGCAAGAATGGTACTTATAAGTGAAATGGCAAGGTATTATTCTTGAAAAACATAATATCAAACTAATTTTTTCGTGTAACATTTCTTTATTCATTCTTGTTTATCTACTATTGTAGCAAATATGACGTCGAAAATAACAGTTGTGGCAGCGCACAAAGTGCAATAAGAATAAAATGATGAAAAGTGCGACTTGGGTTGTTAAGGGTGTTAACGCATATCAATACGAAGTTTCTGACGGTCAGTACATTCGTGAAGTCAATTACAAACATGCAGTTGTGGGATGTCGTTAAATGGATACTTGCAGGGCTTCCGACTTTGTGGTCACGTATATAGCGATAAACACGGTTTTTGGGTTTGACGGGATTGTGTCCATTTTGTGGCAGATTGGTTTTTTTAAAAAGCCAAAATATCAGCCACTCTTTCTGAGGTCAAGTCACTTCCCTTGGAATTATGCAAATTGAATTTCAGGACTATTCAATGATTTCTTCCTCGCATGGACAAACCCACAAAATAAAACCTGGACGTCCTTTAAAATACCAAAATGTATACAATCCTTATGGAGAGGTAGCTCAAGAATTATACGTTGTACCAGATGCACAAAACGGGACACAGACGTGATCAATGGGTAAACCGTTTGTCGTTCAAAACCGGCCTTGTCAACATACGTACACACAATGATCAATAATTTACACAAAACAACCAACCGTCTTTCAACAACCCAACTCAACAGTTTGACAACACTTTCAAATATTAACCATTACACATCACAACAATACGCTGACACCACATACCCATCACAACCTTACTGTCAAACACCATACCCATCGCAACCTTACGACCAAATTGCAAAACACCTCTCAACCATACTCAGGACATTACACAGAAATCATTCAAATGTATGAACAATACAACTCTTAGCAGTATGATGCGCAACATCTAGATGATATAAACACGAATGATTCAAATAGTTGGTTTAACTCTTTTGGATTCTAGAAAATTGTATGTTATTATGCTTTTTGTTGGTTTGTTGTAAAATTTTAATGTGTCATTTTAATGATGTAATATATTTGTATTTCAATTAACATATTTATGTACTACAATAAACACTAATTACTATTTAAACATCTGTATCTATAAATGATTGTTAAAACACACAATTAAAGGGGTAATGACAATAATATCTATGCAATTATAGAACAAAATTGAACAGTAACTACAAAACATGTTTTTTTGACAAACAAATGAACTAAACCATGTCACAGTACACAGTATACAGATATTATATGTTAGACATTTATGCATGAATTTGACAGTTAATGAAAAAGTTGGACAGGTAAATCATTCAGAATTAGAAAATTTATTGACATATGTCCTGACATAATGGACACGTAGCATTGTACGTGATTTATCATATACAATATGACAAACCAATGTTATATTGGAAAACACAATAACTACAAATACATACTTGACTTGACAAGTCATTGCCACTAGATGCATCACTTAGCATTAAACGCCATTTATTGTCATCATTTAAAAACAGTGAACACTATATAAACCACATACATTGTGGTTCAACTTCACAACAACATTAACTAAATTCATTAATTCAAATTTATTTCAAAACAATGACATTTAAGGTCCTACGACACGCATTATGGAAGGGTTACTAGGTCCACTCATAGAGAATTTGTTGGATGAGCTGATTGCCTACATTGATCGGTAGATATGAACACCTTCTCAGCAAATCAAGTTAAATTATTTTTACAAAAATATGTGGGTTACGATAACACTCCCTCTCAACGGTTTTTTTTATATAAAGAAAACTTAATTGTAGTCTGATTCAGGCTCAGTCCATTCGAAGATGCTATACAATGTGCGGGAACACGATATCATGTATAATATTCATAACCGCTCTCATGTGTAGTGTTCTCGGGTGGTGCTATACCACTCGTCGTTGAGAGCTGGTTCCGTGATGAGACAAACAAAAGGATGAATTCAAGCGAAAACATTCTTGTGCAAAAGTTATTTGACTAGTTACTAAGAAACAATTTTTAATAATTGTTTGTAGCATGTAATGTCCTTGTTCTAGTGTGTAACAATATAAACTTATTATTGATAAAAAACAATATGATGGCGTTCAAACTTTACCATTCGCAATTTATTATTTATATACGTATACACTATATATTCAACACAATTTCATTTCAATTAACATTTGTTACATTTCAAAGATGTCGACTTCATCAAATACTACTTTCGAGTTTGATGTAAACCACATACGGTATATAATTTTAAACTTAACCCCCTACCTACCAAATTGGTGCATTATGAATATTTACGTTATAAAATAGGTTTGAAGTTATTGGTTAGCTATCTAATAATATGAAAATACCAAGACAATTCATCTACTCTTACTACATGTTGCCACCAAACTAGCTATTTCAGGTATTGAAAAAAACAAATATTATGAATGATTATTCATACTAATGTTATGTTGGACATAGCTAAAAAGTAGTCTGGGATGATACAGTTTTTGTTTGCTCTTACTCCATAGGATTTATGCACTGGTTGTTGTTCCAAACGATGTTTCTTTCAAATATATATGAGAAGGTGTCATTTTGAAGAAACTAAAATTAAAACTAGAAGAATCACTCAAGTAGGTATCTACATCAATGCAGAAAAGAAGAATAAAAAGTATCGTATTTACTAAGGTTTTAGGGTGAAAATAGGTGTTATTAAACAAAACAAAACACTCATACACCCTACACGCAAACCTTTTCAATTTTGTGTTCATAATAGTGGGTCAGTTGTGTGCTCGATTGAAACGATTAACACGATTGTACGTATCGGTTTGTGGGAACATTCAACATCGACATTCGGAAGAATTTAACTAGCAGTATCTCGAACATTATTTGTTAAATAATTTTGGGTGTACAAAATTCATGCTCTTATTATAAAATACCACACAATGGATTTTCAGTATCCGTTAAGCTTAGATAAACAACTATGATATGCAGTCATGTTTGTATATTGGTTCAGCTGCAGTACAAATTGAAAATCACTTTGTCTATATTGGTGTCAAATTTTGTTATACACAAATACATTTTCTCAAATGTTTGTCTTGGACAGAAGGAAATGATGAATCATGCCATAAACTGACTATTAAAGTGAAAAATAAAGGCATTAATAAGGCAGGAACACAAATATGATTACCTTTTCGACAAATGGTTGATTACATGGAGCGGACAAGAAGCAAATTTGCATACGAGAAATACAAGGTATCATGTTCGATGAATAGATCTAAGCTCTATGTTGTTCACAACATAGATCAACGGGAAGAATCATTCGGATTGGTATCATTCAGAAGAACTTTATAGAATACAACAGATGAGTCACTAAGGTATTACATCAAATGCAGAAACGAAAAATAAAAACAGTTCAACAACAACATTGAAGAATCATTTTTATAATATTCATGTATACTCAATATGTATTACAATGTCTTTTCATATGTACAATTTTTGTTCCTCTTTTCTAATTAAAACACGTGAATGACAGTTGTTAATGCGTGCTGAATGAAAATGATAATTATCACTTATAAATATACGATATATGTTAGTGTTTTTTTACTGTTTCAGTCTCGTGACACATACCTCACATGCTATTTCCCCTATATCAACTATGCTATCATCTACAATAGAAACTTGTCTCTCATACACACACTTCTTCTCTCCACTAACATACTACATGGCTTATGGAGAAAATAAGGTACGTCAAGCAATTTTTTTAAAACTACAAATGGAGATTCAAGCTGAGGAAATACTAGCACATCAATTGTTAGGCAACTTAACACGTTATACAGATGAAATGCATATACATTCGTTACAAATAACAAGGTTGCAAACTCTGCCTACAACAAGCCGTAATACCTACGGATTACATGCTTTACTAATGACACTTGAAGTAGATATCTGTACCACAAACATCATTCTACGAACAAGACAAAATAATTGTTAAGGGTCATTTGCAAGCAAAATTTCGTTAACAAAGTAATGGCACATTAGATTTTATTAAATTTTTGTTACTAATTACTCCGTTAACTTTTATGCTTTCAATTACATATTTTATATTGCAAAAATATTGTTTAAAATTTTTTTCAAGTTTATTTTTCTAAAAAATTGCCTAACTGACCACACTTCTTGCACATAGTATCTTATGCATTTTAAAATAATTTTAGTAAATGGTTGAATTCATTAAGTAGAGCTCATCAAAGACTAACAAGATAACCATATAAACAATTTTATATAAAACATTGGGGTATCCAAATACGTACGCAAAATGCCTGCGATCTACTTTCTATAAAAAAACATGGTACCTAACCCTAATTTTATACTCACTAGAATGAAAAAAAAAAAAAAAAAAAATTAAATTGTAAATCGCCATGAAGGGGGCGCGATCCACTTAAAAAAAAAGTAAATCGCCAAGGGGTGGGCGCGATCTACATTATAAATTTTTTTTATAATTTACCAAATTTTTTATCAATAAAGTAAATCGCTATATACAAAGCGCGATTCACATTTTTATTAATTTAAAATTTTTTTTTACGAGCCACTAAAATATCGACACGTTTGCAAATGTAAATCGCTATTCGCGTAGCGCGATTCAAAAGGTTATATTGAAAAAAAAATTGTCAGGGTTATTACAAGATAACACGAAACCCAACCGGTTACTGCGAAAATTTTCACTATAAAGATGGATGTGTATAGATTGTCTAAAGCATGAAACAATTATTTAAAAAAAATGTCTTAAATATTTAATATTCATATGAAGACAAGTTGATCAATAATATGCATGTGGGTGGGCTTTTTTTTTCTTTCCAGGCAACGTGATTCACGGAAACAATTTTTTTATTTTATAAATATTATGTATATATTTTGAATAAGTGAGTACTTTTGGAGCCAACAGGTAAGAACGTAAAATATTTCAAAAGTTAAGTCGGAACCACGAAAAATAAGCGTACACAATAAAAATAGAATTGCCACATATGGGATATTTTTCTGAAACAATAAAAATACGTAGAGCGCGTAGACTAATATTTAGTCTAAAGTCGGGTTTACTTTTATTAAACGTTTTATTACGAACGCGAGACAATCTATTCGGTTAATCGAAAAAATAAATTTTACTCCAAAGTAAATTAAATAAACAAAGTATGGATTAAAATAATGACATAGAATTTATGGGGTATATAATGAGAATATTTAAGTACATGGGACATGAAGACGGCTTAAAATTCTAATTTCGGCTAAAGCTTAGCTATGAGCGAAATTTTTTTAATCAAGTAAATAATAAAACGAAAACTTTTACTCAAAAATAAAAATAAAAACGGATAATGAATTTAAATATTTACCGTAAAATACGAGATGTTACAGACTTCCCACCTTAAGGGAGCGCCGTCCCGATGCTCCATTCGCCTTATTAGCATTTGCTTGCTTGTGAAGAAGTGAGGGCATACTCAGGATCATCGTCGAGGTTTCTAACAAAATTTGAATGAACAATAGTCAAAGCATCAAATATATGCAATGAACATGAGCGAACATATTGAATGTCGTGAAAAACTTAAAAGGAAAGATTAAATACATGACTCGAAGAAAGCCATTGGAAACAAAGAATTTAACAAGTCATCAATTCTTAGAAGTGGTTAGTGGGTCATTACTATTAGCTTATTAAGTTCGCGGCGGTCGATACACATTCGGAAAAATACATATAGCAAATTACGAGTCGAAAGGAGTTCATAGCCCAAAGAATGTTTCGTACGGACGAACGCACGCTATGTCGGATGCACATAAGCCCACTCATTCACAATTCGTCACTTACATAAAGAGCGTCCCAATCCATGTAAGTGAAGAATTATGAACTTATGGTTCGGCGGTTTATAATTTCCTTATTCAAATGAAGAAGCGTCATAATTTATTTCAATAAGATGATTAAAATCATCCTACTTAAGTATGGCCGACACAAAACACAATATCAAAACAAGACCAAAAGCTACATTAAGTAAAAAGGAGTGTCTCCTTGACGGCATGATTCTTCAAAATCATAAGAAGTAATGAGAAGAAGAATGAGACGTTAGTCAATCACGTTTCAAAGGTAAGTGCCAAAAGGCGGCACGATCCGATGTGACAAGTTAAAGTAGTACTCCCGTCAACTGGAAGACTTCAAAACGATGAATTACGAAGCAATATATGCTATTCAAAATCATAAGAAAAGAGTTCGAACTCGGAGTCGAATGATAAGTTAACCAACGAAATTTACATACTACGCTGAATTCCATTATTATCAACAGGGAATAAAGTAAAGTAGCAAAAAGTTCGAAGTTAATCGTAAAAGATCTAAAAGAAATAGCATGTATGTATAGGTATCCTTATATAATACTAGTATCAACGCCCAAGGGAGTAAATGAGAAATCAGGAAGTACGCGAAAGTCGGAGAGATCAATATTTATATATACTGCCGATATAAGGTAAATAGTAAGACGTCATAAAATAGACGTAAGAGAGCGAAATCATAACCAAGCGTTAAATACGCATTATCCATGTAATAATAGTAAAGATGCAAAAGAGAGCTTAACACAAAATGCACATCGCCAAGCCGGTCTCATCAAAAGAGAACATATTCGGTTGTGGAAATCATTCGGAGTATACATATCTCCATCGGAAGCATTATAACATTAATCGAAACAAAGCACTTATTAATAAGCACACATAATCACATAATTTCATGCTTGCTAAATAGTCAAGCCATGTCAATCAATAAAATTTGGGTAGGCGTACCCATCTGATCCAAATGAAACGTCTCGTCTTTTTCAACGAGCACCATAAACTAGGGTAGGCGTACCCTGCCGATCCAAATTTCCACACACAAGCAATAATACCAAATAGACATAAGTGACCGAAAAATAGTAAACACTTATATGAATTATTCTTACATATATATATATATAGCAGTAATCCTGAAGATAAGCGTAAAAGATTGAAAAGAAAGTCGGGTATTATAAAATTATTAACAATGTAATATTATTAGAGATACTAAAAGGAGCATATAATGGATCAGCGAGTATGCGCGCGCGGATATCGGACAACGGTGAAAGACTCTTAAATTTTTTCCAAAAAAACGGTTATAGTTTAGGTTTTGAAAACGACCTTGTTCTCTATAACCAGTGCTCTGGTACCAATCTGAAACACCCCCAAAATCACAACAACGCAGCGGAATACCACTTTGAGGTGCTACTTCATAGTTCATACACACAAGTTACAGAAAACGACCTCAAAAAAGATGTTGCAAAAACATCAACAATAATGTTGGTGAATTCATAGGTTTAAGTAAAAACAACATTGAAATAATTCAAGTAAATATTTTAGTAAGAAAAGCAGCGCTACAACATTTCAAAGTGATTCAATAAATCAAGTAATGTTTAGTAGTGGACCACAAGGTTTAAGATCAGCCAGGGATAGTATTTCAAAGTATAATTCAACATTACCGCATTGAGCTCATGACACTGAAACTTTGACAATAACGCATATCAAATGCAAATACAGTTGCCTCAGTACTAGGTATTATTGCCTCATACCTATGATTCTCAATACAAATCTCCCGTTAAAAAGGTGCTCGAAAGAATTCGATTCAAACCTCGGACGGGGTTGTCAAACCCAATAGAAATCCTATAAAAATGAACTATCGTTCACACCCTACAAGGGCAAATTAGTTCATGAAATTAGGGACTTTGCCAATAGCGACTCATGCAGATAATTTCATAATCGAGTCAGGCATACCCTTCAAGCACTTGTGTTCCATTAGTAAAACAAATAATGTTTGTCCCCAAAACCACAGGTTTCATAAATAGATAATCAATGATCTCAATCATGTAGTAAGCAAATCAAGCTTTAATAAAATCAGTAGTAAACAACCATGTATCAAACATGGATTAGAAATCATGTGGTAGGCAAGTAAAAGCTTTAGTAAAAACATTCACGTAGCACTCATGCAGTAGAAATCAATAAGTTTACTAGTAAAACTAGCATGTATTCTCACCCTAAAAATAGTTATGAAAACCATTAAAGTAAAAAAGATGGGGCTATGAACTCACCGAGAAGCAAGGAGATCAAAAGTAGATGGATCTTTGGATGAGAGAAAAGTACGCCTAAGCACCACCTAAAAGGCGTGACGCGTCTTAGTATAAAAAAAGAAGTCAATACGTAAAAATAATCACATGATCATGAGATATGTCTTCAAGATATGCACGGCATTGCATTACGACTTACCCAAAGTATTTTCATCCCTTAATTGGCGTACAACCTGATTTTATATCTAATTAAGCACCTACCAAGTTTCGCTTATTATTATATCATAACTGGGTCCAACATACCATAAAATCACTTGTGTTCAATTTGAACTAAATAAGATATTCAAAACTTGTAGTTTCATAAATCGGTATTCAACGATTTCAAATCGTATAATAGCAATCAAGCTTTCGTAAATTCATGAGTAAACAACCATGTATTGCACATGTTTTAGAAGTCATATAGTGAGCAAGTAAAAGCTTTTACTACAAACAGTTATGTAACGCTTATGTAGTAAAAAAATCAATAAGTGTACCTAGTAAAACAAGCATGTATTCTCACCCTGAAATAGTTTATGAAACCATTAAAAGAGGAAAGGTGGAGCTATGAACTCACCTTATGCAAAATGATATAAATATCGAGAATAAACGTCGAGAAGCCGAGAGATATCCTAGAAGCAAAATAAAGTAGCGTATTAGGATTTATAAATATTACACGAATAAATGAAAATAAGTTTTTATAAAGTTTAGATATATATAGATTATAACATTTGTACTAAAAGTTTATAAAGTGTATAAAACATTGGGGACTAGTTTTGAAAAGCTTAAAATGGACATGGATCTAAAGTGCTATTTTAAAATTCTATGATATTAATTGTATCTAGCTTTATAATTCATGGACTAAAAATGTATATTACTAGTATAACTTTTTCCATGTGAAAAAAAAAAGCTACGTGAGGGTTTTCTTTCCTTCCATTTTCATAATTAGTTTATGAGATATATTATTCTCTTTTGACTAATAACAATTTAGCTAATGAAACTCTCATGATATATGTAAAAGTACAAGGAACCAGTTTTACCTTGATGCATATGCAAGATAAAAATGATAGCTCAGTCGTCAGAAGTAATGGAGAGCTCGTCGGAAAAATGGTGAAACACAACTCGAAACCGAACACAAACATCAACACAAGAATAGAAACTGAACCCACGTGTGTACGCACAGACGAACCAAGAATTCAACCATAACCCGAACTACAACTCGCCGGTGTACGAACCAAAACCTTTAGCCCAACACGAGCCAAACGAATCAACCCGAACTAGCTCCAAACTCAAGTTCAGAATACTATCTCAACCCTTCAACGAATGAACCTGAAATCTTTCACCTTAGCGTGGACCGATCATATTCAAGCCGAATATGAACTCCAAATACGAACATGGCTCGCTGACGAACTAAAGCTCAATCCGAACGTGGAGCTTGGAGAATCGATGTAAACCCAAAGCGATGCATGGTCACAAACTCGCTTGAACTCACGGAGTGCTTGAACTCACGGAGTGACGAACTCGAGACACAACAATTGGTTTTATTCTTATTGTATCTCGACTAGATAGCTCCTACAACTCACGACTTCTTATTTGGTTCACCGTTTTCACGTGCAAATCTTGCTAGAAACCACAACTCACCGTAGAAGAAATAAAAATGAAGCTCGTCTTTGTTTTTGAGGTGAAAATTTGAAAGCAAAGATGGTAATAGTTTATACTATGCTAGATGCCAGGAGGGTAAGATATTTTCACTTAACAAAATAATTGTTACTTTAATATTTGATGGCAATTGGGCACCTTGTGCCGGCTAAAGGAAAAACAAATAATGATAGATGGATGTGTATAGATTGTCTAAAGCATGAAACAATTATTTAAAAAAAATGTCTTAAATATTTAATATTCATATGAAGACAAGTTGATCAATAATATGCATGTGGGTGGGCTTTTTCTTTTTCTTTCCAGGCAACGTGATTCACGGAAACAATTTTTTATTTATTTTTATTTTATAAATATTATGTATATATTTTAAATAAGTGAGTACTTTTGGAACCAACAGGTAAGAACCTAAAATATTTCAAAAGTTAAGTCGGAACCACGAAAAATAAACGTACATAATAAAAATAGAATTGCCACATATGGGATACTTTTCTGAAATAATAAAAATACGTAGAGCGCGTAGACTAATATTTAGTCTAAAGCCGGGTTTACTTTTATTAAACGTTTTATTACGAACGTGAGACAACCTATTCGGTTAATCGAAAAAATAAATTTTACTCCAAAGTAAATTAAATAAACAAAGTATGGATTAAAATAATGACCTAGAATTTACGGGGTATATAATGAGAATATTTAAGTACATGGGACATGAAGACGGCTTAAAATTCTAATTTCGGCTCAAGCTTAGCTATGAGCGAAAAAAATTTAATCGGGTAAATAATAAAACGAAAACTTTTACTCAAAAGTAAAAATAAAAACGGAGAATGAATTTAAATATTTACCGTAAATTACGAGATGTTACAGTGAAATAAGGTACTTGCTGGTTAATGGTGTATAATAATCCTTTTTAGAGGGTATTATTATGTGGATTGTGTTCCGGGTGGTTTGACCCGTGAATAGCGTGAGATGTCGAAAACAAGTCCCGACACGTCCGTTAATGTTCAAAATGAGTTTTTGGAAAGTTTTAAATGGAAATATGTCGTGTAAATACTCTAGGTTATGGGAAAAGTATTTTTAAAATAAATAAAAATGCTAAGTAACTTCGAGAAATATTTTACGATCGAGGTTTTTGAGTTTTAAGTGAACCCGACACAAAACGAAGACTCCCGAGACCCCCTTGGATTCCATTCGGTCCGAGCAAGGCAAAAGGGACAAGGAGACTTTATTTTAGCAACCATGTTCTAGGGTGAGTACATATTATTTGTAACTATTCACAACTTGCACATTCTATTTTCTTGCTTTAAAAAATAAACTACACACTTGTGTGTGTGCTCTTGTTCGTCCAACCATAAACCCACACACAAACATTTACAAAATGTTAGGATTTATTGATTTGATGATACAAAAGGATCAAGATCGACATTATGAAATTCTAGAAGATGGAGAATTCTAGAAGATTTGCTTAAAAAGATAAAGATCAAGATTAGGAAAGATTTAGTTTCCTAATACAATTAGGTTTACTTTGTAAGTCTAGATAGACTCTATATATAAAGAGATCCATAGACATTGTTTGTGTGTGTGTGTTTAATCTTGTTTTAGAAAAACACCAACGATCTCACCACTTGAGATCATTCTCCTTTGTACGATCCAAATGAGATTGTTTTAGCCCTAAGGTTAAGGTGTCTTTGATCCCTATTACAGTTAGGTAACACGTTCTATCATAATAATTTTTTTTTTTTTGATTGAAGGGATTTCTGGAGATTAATGAATGATTATTATGATGAATAGATGAAGGATTGAAGGATTGAAAATGGATCTAAGACAAATTGTATTTTGTAAGAGGCTAATCTTGCGAAACCCTTTAGATCCAAACCCTAGATCCAAAAGATGGTTTATGTGTGTGTGTGTGTGTGTGTGTGTGTGTGTGTGTGTGTGTGTGTGTGTTGCTGTTGTTTTGTTTCCAGTTATGTTAAATAAGGTTACCAATCAAATAGATTGTATGTGGTTTAATTGCTATGTATAAGTCTTTTTCAATATTTTATATGAAATCATTACTTTTATATTATCTTAATGCATCAAAAAAAGTACTCAATCAACATGCTGTCTATCACTGCACATTTCACGTGATTTACAACATGATTTGACAACACAAATTTTTTAACTGTACACATACAAGACATTATTGTCAATGATGTTCTACAACTTCAAACTTTAACACGCGATTTTACTAAAGTATTTGTCAAGTTATTGACCTTTATAATGGACACATATTTTAAGCACTCTTACTAACATGATTTTTTTCCTTCACACAAAATATTAATTTTTATTCTTTTCATTTTCTACACATGGTCTACTTAAACCAGGCAAGGGGAAACGTTTGGGTAATTGTCCTTATTAAACTACTCAAGAAAGCATATTGATGGGGGGAAGAAGCTATTTTGAAAAGAACAAATTTTAGCCTTGATGCATCGTTGATTGCTGATAAGGTTTTAGGATCTTATGCATTGATGAAAATTAACAATTTCCATGGTTTTGCAAGATCCACGCAACTTTGTCGACTATGGAAAAGTACGCCCTAGGATGCATGATAGGGGCGGACATGAAAACATGTGTATGCTTGAAAAAGCGTCAGGGGATGATGTTCGTAAGGAGCATGAACAGAAAAACGTTCAATTGATTTGAACTACAAGACATGTTAAGAGCAAATTATTGCTTAACTCCAGTTTGCTAAACCATGTATGTCGTTCTGTGTGTTGGCTTTTTATGTTTTATACGTTAAATAAGGATGAGTTGCTTAGTGATTTCTCAAAAGTTGTAAGCTTTTTTATTGACCACCGTTACTTTTATGCTTTCAATTACAAACTTTTATAATTGCCAAAGATATAGGTTTAAAAATTTTTCATTTTTTTAAACAAATGACATAACTAACACAACTTCTGCTCCATCGTTCTCTTATGCATATTAAAACTATTTTTAGATTAAGAATTGTGATTCATTAAGTAGGCGTCATCTAAAGATCTACACAGATAACCAAATAAACAATTTTAAATAAAACATTTGAGTATCCAAATACGTACGCAAAAATGCCCGAGATCTTGAATTTTGGTAATCCGAAACCCTAAATTTATACTCACCATAATTGAAAAAAAAAAAAAAAATTGTAAATCGCCTTAGGGGGGGCGCGATCCACTTAAAAAAATAAATAAATAAATAAATAAATAAAAAAAAATTTGTAAATCGCCATGGGAGGGGCGCGATCCACTTAAAAAAAAAATTTTTTTTTTTTTTAATTTACCAAATTTAAAAAAAAAAAATCAAAAAAGTAAATCGCTATATACAAAGCGCGATTCACATTTTTATTATTTTTTTAAAAAAAAAAATTTCTTACGAGCCACTAAAAAAGTGACACGTTTGCAAATGTAAATCGCTATTCATGTAGCGCGATTCAAAAGGTTATTTCGAAAAATCCATTTTGTCAGGGTTATTATAGGATAACACGAAACCCAACCGGTTACTGCGAAAATTTTCGCAATAACAAATGAGGTGTCAGGAACTATGCGAAACATACAAAAAGCCAAAAGCAAACGGCACATGGGATGAGCAATAGATGCATATATTGGATTGCTAGTTAGCCCTCTTCATAAATGACAATATAACTGTTACAAACTTTACATCTAATAATGACACGCAATTAAATATGCCATCGATAATCAATTGGTTACGTATATAATATTTATATCAACAATTAATTAATTTTCTTGTTCACATGTTGTATTTGTTCACAATGTTCTTGTATTTGACGAGGACTTTTAACCAATCTTCTCTTTTAAATAACTGCATTAAAATTAATGATCGAGAATGTTATATTCACATAATACTTACAAAAAGAAATTGACATATAAATGTATCAATCAATTATTAGTATTAAAAACAAGAAAAAGAAAACATACTAAAACATAATTGGTCCATCACACTTGCCACCTCATTGTGTGGAATTTTGTTTATAAAAGTTGTGTGGTTGTAACATAATTGGTCCACCAATTCTAGTTATTTAACGAAACGAAATCCTTGATCATTCTGTTATTATCCGGTAAATGTTATATAATTATAACAAACTTCTACCATGCTCCTGCGGCTTTCGGTTTAGACCGGGTGTAGTTGTGAGAAACGATCACCACCTTTAACTCAGTGCCACATCATATTTTCACTCAACTATCCACATGACCGCCAACAAGGTGTAAGAACACAATATTCTTTATAGCTAAAACATAGTCCACTTAAATACAAATATACCCTACAAAAACCATATGCGCACAGAGTGCACACAACCTCTGCAGCTCAGTTTTCTCCCATAAATCCTAGACTGACGCGTGGGTGGGGTGACCGTTTTAAGGTAGACGCATCTAACATCACCAAATCGCGTCCGTAATACCTTATCACACTCGGTCCTATACTTGATGGTTGAGTTACATATTCAAATTGTGTGTGTTGTTTTTTTTTAATTTTGTTCAGACGCTCAAAGTTTCAATTATTTAACACAAGGAAGTTTCCTTTATGCTAGAGATAATTTAACAGAAGGAAGTTTCATCAAGGGAAAATTGTCTCTATTAGTTCTCTACTTTCAACTTTTTCCCAATCTAAGTACTCTACAATTTTACACTATAAACAAGTCACTAAACTTAGAAGTATTTCTTAATTTCTTCACCAGACTTTTTTTATTTTTTGGGTAACTTACATATATCGTCCTTATGGTTAACTCTAAATTACGAAAATAGTCTGTTTTTATACTTTTTCGTCCGTTTTTATCTGCTTCGTCTGTTTTTATTCGTTTTTGTACGTCTTTATACGTTTTTTTCCCGTTTTTATCCATTTTCGTCCATTTTTTATTCGTTTTTGTACGTATATTTGGAATACATGTGTTTTAAAAATAACAAGCAATATTTTTTTTACTTTTCTCATAATAACGTGGGGTTAATAGACAAAGAAGTTACTATACTTTCCCAAAAAGTTCACTTAAGTTACTCAACTTTCATTTTGTTCACTTAGGTTACTGAACTTTTGATAAACATACCACCCCCGATAATTTAATGTTAAGCCCAGCACATTGGACGTAACATTTTAGGTAAGTTAAGTAACATACATTTCAGTTTACAAGTTCAATGATGTTTACGTAATTTTTGTGCAAGATAAGTAACCCCAAATGTCCTGTTTCATAAGTTTAGTAAAACCTAAGTGAGCCAAAATGAAAGTTTAGTTCTTAGCGAGACTTTTTAGGAAAAATTTTTTTTACTTTTCTCATAATAACGTGAGTATGCAGCAACATTTTACCTACAATATACATGATCCTAAGCCACACTGATCTACATGGAATCCCGTCATGAACCACCATGAGCATGTAAAAGCCTGGTGGGGCCACGTATATAGAAGTAGGAGCTACCATTGTCACCTCAAGTAAATTCTCACATACTGTTTAAAAATTCAAACACTCGAGTCTTATGAGTCTTTGATTCATCGACGAAAAAGAATGAAAACAGACAAAAACGTATGACGATGTACAAAAACGTATAAAAAACGGACGAAAACGGATAAAAACAAATAAAAACGTACAAAAATGTATGAAAACGTAAAAAACGGACGAAAACGGATATAAACGAATAAAAACGTAAAAAACGTATGGAAACGGACGCAAACTCATAAAAAGGGACAAAAAAAATAAAAAAAACAGACGATTTTCGTAATTTAGAGTTAACCATAAGGACGATTTTATGTTACTGGGTGGGTAAGGTGGTGGGTTGGGGGAGGCTTATGGGGGGGGGGGGGGGGGGGGATGGGGGGGTGGGGGGTGAGTATGGGGAAGAAGGAAACTTATTATGAAGAAATGAAGAAATACTTCTAATTAATGCTTACAAAGGATGTGACGGTGGTGGTTGTGTGATTGTGATTGAGGTTGCGTATGAGGTCAAAGGGTGTTTGGGGTTGCTTTTTGAAACCTCTTTTATTCCTTGTGGTGGATTTTGCTTTCTTGAGAAATGATGACAGCGGATCTTGTAGAGAAAAAAAGATATGAAGAAACTCCTTAATTTTCATCGCTTCTTATTTTTTTAGATATGAAGAAACTTGCGGATCTTGTAGAGAAAAAAATAAAAAATGATGGGACCCACTTGACTTTTTGTGTTTAATTAATTTAAAAAAAAAACGTGAAAGGTAACTGGTACGGTGTCAGTCAAAATTTATGATATGAGTGATATTAGAACAATATTTGAAAGTTCGTTGGTGTAGGTAGGACGAAATTTAGTTCGTTGGTGATGTCGGGGCATTTTTAAAAGTTCGTGTGTATTTTATGACATTCACCCAAAAAGATAATGGTCTATTAATAATATTATGTCATATTACAATAATGCAAAATCCGGACCTTTATCCATTATATATATTAACAAGCAACACACATATTCACAATTTCACGTACTTTTATATCACACAAATCACCTGCAACCCAAACACTCCTTCGCTTAATTTTGTAACCCAAACGCCCTCTTTTCAGAAAAACAAACAGATACATTCATGATGTCTTCAGTCAATCATGATGACCTTGCTCACTTAAAAACCCCCCTTGAAAGTATACTATCCGCCACCAACAACTTTGATGACAAAAGAGCCATGTTTGAAAGTGAATTTGAAAAGAGATACTGGGCACAACTCTTGTGGTCGGGTGAGTTGATTGATATCACTGCTCGGAGGTTTAATAAAGAAAGGGATGATAAAGAACAGCTGTTTTGGATGGAGATTTCATTGCTTTCTACTCTCAAGCATAAAAATTTGGCTTCTCTCTTTGGGTTTTGTGACGAGAATGATGAGAAGATCATCATTACCAACTTTGATGAGACCAATGGAAGTCTCAGCACCTGTCTAAGTGAACCGATGTTGTTGACATGGGTGCAAAGATTGGAGATATCTGTAGGTGTTGCGCATGCATTGAGCTACATTCATTATGATGAGCTACGCGATTTCAGCGTAATACATCGAGACATCGACAGCAACACAGTTTTATTAAATGATGACTGGGAACCCAAGTTAGGTGATTTTATGCGTTCCATAAAGATCAAAGCATCTCAAAGGCACCGTTCTTTCAATACCGAGAAAGTTTACAACAACCCTGGGTATACAGACCCAACATATTTAGAGACTAGAAGCGTGAGCCTCAAGTCTGATATGTACTCCTTTGGGATAGTTTTGTTTGAACTACTCTGTGGTAGAACATCAATAATAGCCAACGACACTAACAAATATCTGGCTCTGGTGGCCATTACCCATTATAGAGAGAAAAGACTGGAAGATATTATTGATTGGGATCTATGGAAACAAATGGACTCTGAATCATTCAACATTTTCGCTGAAACGGCGTATGATTGCTTGAACGAAGAACGATCGCGACGCCCAAATATAGATGAGATTGTCCCAAAGCTGGAGAAAGCTTTGAAACTGGCATGCGAAAACAGAGCTGTAAGACCTCTTTTCTCTTTCATCTTTCTATCATAATTACTCTATAATTCATTCGAGTATTTAGTCAACATGTGAAGTATTTGATAAAAAGGTTTTACACATTTTTGTTAATTAAGGTTATTAGATCCCACCTAATTTTAACATATTTAATCTCTTATATATATATATATATATATATATATATATATATATATATATATATATATATATATATATCAAAAGGAAAAGAAGAAAAATTAGTCTTTTGACATAATCAAATTAGACCAATAGGAGAGTTTCATTTCAAAATCGAGTTATTAGCTTAGCTGTTGCTACTGATGTCGAGTCGCATGAGCTGCAAATACCCATGATTTGAGTTGAGCTGTAGGAAATATGGTTTGTGAAAAATGTGAGTGGTATATATAGAGGTAGGGTTAGTGGAGAGGGTAATATTGTAATTATGTGTAGTGATAAGGGAGTTAATTAAAAAGGGAGCAAAAGTGGGCCCATGCAAGCTGTAAGATGTGGATTGCCTAAATTTGTTAAATATGCTTCCTTTTTCATAATTCACAACTTGAATGAAAAAGGCTGAACTTCAGTTTTGGGCATGAACAATGGTGTTATGGTTCACTTTAGAAGGTGAAACAAACTACATCAAACATCCTGAGTTACTTATCCAAATCAAAAATTAAACTTTACCAGTTTTGGATAGTCCCAAGTTCCATAATTGAAATGGATACATCAATACAATCAATGGTTGATAAGACAATAATCTGTCATATAATAATTTGATCAATAAGTACTAATTATTATATATATCCTATATATGTTTCGGTTAAAACTATGTCGTTTTGACATATTTGCTACAGTAACCGGCCCATTGGGCTCCTACTTTGGGCCGGCTCATTTGACATTTTTTTTTTCTTTTTCTTCAACTAGGCAACTTTAAAAAAAAATGTTCAGCACAAAATAGGAAACAAAATTACAAAAGTACTTATTTATTCAGATCAAAAAATATCCGCGACATAAGACAAAACACATAAGCCCATATAAAAAAAGAAACTATTGCACAAAATAATAATAAAAAAAATTGCTCGGCACAAAATATTAATTTTTTTTACAAAAGTATTAATTTATTCATATCAAAAAATACCCACGACACGACGCCCAACACATAAGCCCATATAAAAAAAACTATTAAACATGAGACCGGAAAAATAAAGCCGCACAAAATAAAAAAAATAAAAAATTAACGATCCACATCAACGCGCGGGCAATCATGCTTAACACATATTTACCTAAAATAGCTAAAAAAACAACCTTTAACCACATAACTTTTACTAAAAAATTAACACACGCAAACCACACTTATAAAACTTTAAAATTTTACCATACAAATTTAAAAAAAAACACTCACATCTATGATAAAAGAAACACCACCCCGTAACAACGTGCAAGCAACTATGATTGTTATATCCTATTAAAAGAGAATTGCAGCCAATAAAGCAAGCCTAACATGGCCTTATAGCTACTTTCACATGCTTTTGTCACAAAGGACTATCAAACACAACTTAGAGGGATAGGTGTGGTAACTAGATACATCTCTTCATTTTGGTTTCACAGGCTGCTATGTCAGCATCTCACTCCAACTTAAAAATAACTCATCACTCATAATATATCACTATCTCATCATTTTTGCCCCACCACCCACAATTTTATTTTATTTTCTATTTTTTCACACAAACTTAATTCATTTTATTAAAATTAAAATACAAACTTACCGAATTTAAAAATATAATATGGAATTTAAAAATACAATACGGAATTTAAAAACATGAGCTTGTTGGAAATTAAAAATACAATACGGAAACGTTTTAATCTGATTCGTATTCTGAATCAGATTTCACCCCAAATTCTAACCTGAATAACTCATCATGAGCTTGCTATTGCTTAATTCTTTCCTCCCATTTTTTCAGCCCTTGCTTGTTCTTCTGACGTTTCTCTCAATGCCTCTTCATCTAGAAGTAGTTGTTGTTGCTCTTTTTCTCAGTGAGATATCGTTTAGTAAGATATTCATCACCTATGTCATGTTCTTCAACTGATTCCTCGACCTTTGGATAAGAAGAAATGAAAGACATGGGTTGGTGTGTATGTTGTTGTGATGACGAAAAACAACCCACATGTACACCCTTTTTTGTTCAGAAAAACAAAAAGATACATTCATGATGTCTTCAGTCAGTCATGATGACCTTGCTCACTTAAGAATCCCCCTTGAAACTCGCATGTGAAAACATGGCCTGTAAGACGTCTTCTTTTCTCTTCCATCTTTCTATCATAATTTACTCTTATAGTCTTTCGAGGTATTTAGTCAACATGTGAAAGCATTTGATAAAAAAGGTTTTTACACAATTTTTGTTAACTTAAGGGTTGTTTCATCCATACCAGCCGCTCCAGAACCGTTCATTTTCATGGGCTTAACCCTCTTCCACTTTCCTTAAACCGTTCATTTTACCAACGTCAGTTAACTAGCATAGTGCGCATACATCAATGATCAAACTTGTTACCATTATGCTCATAGTTTATTGAAATTTTAAAATAGGGTTAATGGCATGTAATAGTTACGTACTTTCTAATTTGAGCCGTTATCAGATACAAACCTAAAAAAGTATCACAATACCCATCCAACTTTCAAAATTTGTGCTATTATTATACGTTTGCTTATGTGATAATACTGGCTACCGGCTACACCGGTAAAAAAGAGTACGTGGATTTTTTTTTAAAAAAAAACTTAAAAAATAGATTGGGTTAATGACATGTAATAGCAACGTACTTTTCAATTTGAGTCGTTATCAGATACGAACCTAAAAAAGTATCACAATACCCATCCAACTTTCAAAATTTGTGCCATTATCATACGTTTGTCATGGTGACGTGGGGGCTGACATGGAACCAAACGGTAGAAAAAAGTGACATGGCATGTACATGTGTCATGGTGACGCGCTCCAGAACCGTTCATTTTCATGGGCTTAACCCTCTTCCACTTTCCTTAAACCGTTCATTTTACCAACATCAGTTAACTAGCTTAGCGCGCATACATCAACGATCAAACTTGTTACCATTATGCTCATAGTTTATTGAAATTATAAAATATATAAAAATTACTCCATACATTTTGTCAACTACAAAAGTTTTAAGAGTGCCCCGACAACAATAGGCAATAGATGACACTGTAATATATTATTGCAAGTCGGCTGATGTTCAATTTTAGAAAAGTGATGCCTAAATACATGTCTATTCCATTAGCTAGTTGATATATGTATTATACTCTTTCCCTCTCTAAATTGCCATCAGCTATTATTTCCAAATCAAGTATCAACCATTCACACATTAGGCACATAAATAAACATAATTTTATATTTATCTCTAGTAAAGATCATGTAAGTTTTTGTTTCGGAAATTTGATTTTCTATGCATAAATAAAAAAATTATTGCAAAAAGACAAAAATGATACAAAACTTTTTTCTACCAAAAGTCACACACACGTAAGAAATGAAATCAACGAGTTGGAATTTAACCCGCGCGTTGCGGCGGGGGGCGAATAAAAAAAACTTGAGGGGCCTTTTTTTTTAAATTTATGTGAAAAAGTCGTAAACAGTTAAAAGTTGACGGTCCGTTTTGTAATTTTTTTTTTTAGTTTGGGCCGGATTTTGGGCTAATTTTTTGGCCTGGTACTGTAGCACTGTAGCAGACACTGTAGCTGCTACAGTGCCACCGACCATTTGAGAATTGTATTATAGAGTAATGTAGCATTTACCAGAAAATTATATTTCAACTAAACTTCTGACCATAGTTAATCATTCAAAAGAGTCGTTAATTATAATAATTTTTTGGTACAGAAATAATCAGTGTTTGTTTGGCAAAAACAGCAATAGTATTAGCTGTGAGAAAATGAGTAAACAACTTATAAATGTAACGCTCCTAAATGTTAGTTCACGGATTTTAATAAAGTGAGCATCTCGAAAAAAAGATGAAGCTTCATTTTGCTTACCAAACGAACATTAAAATCACAACGCTCAACCGCTCATACATGCTTATAAACGCTCTGCTTCAAACACACTCTTAGGTTATGTTAGGTTGGTGATTAATTCTTATCTTTTATAAGTAATAACATTTTGAAGATCCGTAGGAATAAGATTACTAACGGAAGTGATGATGACTGATTTTGCAAAGAACAAGTAAAAGGTTTCGCATACCTGCGTTTTAAAAAAGCAGGTAGCAACCTGCTTTTAGAAAATACGTTTTGAAAACACAAATAAGCACTTCTCTACTTTTCTTCACCAAAGACTAGTTAGATTATTGCGTTTTGAAAATGCAATAATCATATAATCAGCTTGCAAACGCAATCCCAAACACCCATATAGATGAGATTGTCACAAGACTAGAGAAAGTGTTGAAACTTCAATTGGAAATCAAAGTGCTATAAGACGGTTTTTTCTCTTCCATCTTCTATCATAATAACTACTCTATATATGTTAGAGTATATACCTTCAGTTTCACTTCATTGATCTATACACGATAACCAGACCCCATAAACCTGATTATACACAACTTTTTTTTAATAGCTCTACTAAAAATCATGCATACCTCAGGTGAATTCTTGGATCCGCCACTGCCTACTTATAAAAGGTCACACAATCTATAAAATATTTAAATACCTAATTACGTTTTAAACGACTAATTTTCATCGCTTCATTTACTCCACACCCATATATACATAAAAAATTGTACTAACAAATTCACGAACTATACGGCGCCGTCGCCGTTATGCGCGTGTAATCGTCTAACACAGTAAAGGCATTCAATCTCAAACGTGAAGAAAAACAAAGAAACAAGAGCTTTCTCTGAAAGAAAAAACAATACATATCCCTTTAAACTAGCCATCATTTGCTCATTTCGCCAATCACCAAAATAATCCTAATGAACATTAACAATCACCATAATACTTTATAATGGAACCTATATGTCATGTGTATGACATTTTATACCAACTACCATAAAGGTTATTTGCTATACCAAGTTAAGGGACAAAAGAATAAGTTTTGTTACCAAATATTTCCGAAACTCTTACGAGAGCAGGAGAGTTCTTCACTTGCAAAGTCAATAGTTTGCCTTTTTTAAGTATATGCAAATCCTTTCAACGTTCTTAAAAATCCTACAATGCCCCTCTTGCCAAATATCCATAACATGTAGCTAGTAGCCCCAAAAGAAGGAACTCCTCTTACCACTAGGCAAAGCATCGTCCATGTAGTCTAAAGACTAATGAAATAACTAACAAACATCACTTGCTGAACTGTTTAATTATTATCCACAAACATAATAACTTTTCATTACCAAATATATACAGATTTAGACTCAAATTCGAGACCAACATGTCTTAGACATGGTTCAGGAATTATATCGAACACTTTGTAGGCATTATTATACTCACTTTTTCTCACTCAGATTTTTAACTTGATTAACAGATAATGTGTTTGCCCAGCAACGAATTTGCTCACCTCAAAGTCCCCCTTGAAAATATCCTATCCGCCACCAACAACTTTGATGAAGAAAATGCCATCAGGGACAGTGGACAGCTCTTGTGTTCCGGTGAGTTGATTGATGAAATTGATGAAATTGTCACGAGATTCGAGAACGCGTTGGACTATCAAAATGCGGTAACATTTTTTTTTCTCTTCCATATTTCTATATTTGTTTGAGTGCATACACCTTCACTGCATCAGTTAATTTGCTGGACCTTGCTTCATATGACTTCACCATATATGCTCTGTTCTTTTATCCAAAAATGTAGTTCGTCAAAAAGTATTTACATTTTATATATTTATCTCATCATAAACGCATACATCATTGGGGCTACATTTAAACGAATTTGGGATGCATTATGGGCCAAAGGAATTTGTGATTGGGCTATTTGTCTAATGGCCCAATTATATCAATTTACTCAGTTCTGAAGAAGCCTATATCTATTAGATCGTTTTCTGTAACAAAATACGTAATGCGGATAGCGTTTTATGTCAAAAACCCATTGGCGACTTGGCGTAGCATATATCTAATAATTAAATATGTGGCTTTATTAGTTGACTAATTTTTTTTTTTAAAAGTGGCAGATACCCACAACAAAGCGTATTTGTTAATCACCAATTTTACATAAGCAATGGGCTTAGAAACTTGCTAGACCAATACAAGTATTAGTTAATCACCAATTTTAACTCTTAAGCGTATTTGTTAATCACCAATTCTAGCATTCCAAGTAAATGGGTACGCGAAGAAAAAAAGATCAGCGAGAGTCTTAATGTGAACCAAAGTCGCCTACAACGAGCAAATTAGAAAAAAAGAAAATAAAAATTGTATGAATCATACTCAACTATAACTAACAACTTACAATAGTTCATATAGGAAAGTAATAAAACACTAAGAGCCCCACGTGTCATAACACCATAACACCATTTTTTAACTGTCACGTCAGCGCCACATCAGCATAACACCAACACCACTCCTCTTATCTAACACACTCACCTCTTTATTCATTAAACCCCCTAAACAATTATTTCATTATTTTTAACAACTAAACCACATTTCATTCATCCATTAAACATTCAAATTTACATTAAAAAAAAAAACATTACGAAATTAAAAAAAACATTACGAAAATCAAGGTCGTCCCTTCTTTATCCTCTTTATTTATCTTCTTTCCGTTTTACACTCACGGACAGAGTATTAGTGCCAGTGGCAAAATCGTCACTAACAACGAAAAATTCGTCACTAAACAAGTTTAGTCACAAAAATCAAGTCGTCATATAATGATCACTTATAGTTAGAGATGAACGAAAAGAACCAAAACAGACCGGGGATGAGATCGAGAACTAGACCGGAACCAAGAAGAATCGAACTGGACTAGAACCGTAGGCTCTAGTTCAAGTTCTTGAGTTTGAGATTTTTTTGGTTCTTGGGTCGGTTCGGTTATACTGTTTCTCGGTTCCGGAACCAAATACCCAATAATTTAAATACATGTAATTTCTATTATTTCCCATTACCTTAAAGTTACTATAAAAAACCCTATTAGCCTACTTTCAGAAAAACCAAGTGAACAAATACCAACAATTAGAGAAACTAACCCGGAAGAGATAAAGAGAAACAAACGGTGAAAATATAAACGGTTCTAATTATTTTGTTGTACAAATTTCTAAGCTATTTTGTCTTGTTTTTCGGATTGTTATGCAATTATTGAACCGGTGAAACTACAGAATGATTGTTTATCTGAGCTTATGCTTTAGTTGTTAAATGTTATTGCTTTTAACGTAAATGATTGCAAATGCTTTAAAATTAATTGTGTGTCTTTTAGTGACTTAATTCATTAGTGTATGTGGGTTTTTTAATCTTCCAGAAAATTGATTCCTATCCGGGTAGACTCGAAGAACCAGAATTGGAACCGGAACCGAAAACGAAAAATATATTTGGTTCGGTTCTCGGTTCCTACTTTTCTCAAAATTCGATTCTCGATTCCATCGGTTCCGGTTCCACTTCCAACCGGTTCCGGGCCCATGCTTATCCCTACTATAGTTCCTGCGACAAAGTTAAAAAGTGACGAAAATTGTGTCGTGACTATTTTGTGACGAGTTTTTCCATAACAATTATTTGTTACTAATACAATGAAAGTTGTCACTAAGAAATGCTACTAACGACATAGTTAACTCTCGTGTATTAGTGAGTTTAGTCACGAAATATCTTGTTACTAGCTATCAATTTTAAAGAAAAAAGGTGGTGTATATTCATATGTATTACAAAAAAACAAATCAAATTGCTTCAATTTCTGCTTTAACCACTGTCCTAAATAGCTGGGTGTAAACTAATAATGTAAATTGAAAGCTCAAAAATACTAATTCCAAATGAAATGTAATACTATTTGATACGAAACTTCATAACATCGTTTTATGATAAACAAATTACCTACAAACAACGTTCCTACAAAAAAGGAGTAAAATCAAACGCATCTATAACTACTAATTGGATAAATTGTGGAATGCTCTTGACGAGAAGTTTCCTAGACTACTGTCTTTATGATTACTGAAGGCATGCTTCAGTTTATCGTTGTTGCATTCAATGTAGTACTTCGAGGAGATGGAATTCATTTCATCTCTGGCTTTGAGGGACCCATTTTTGTCTTTACTTCGGGTTCAGGAGTGACATTTTAGTATTTACTATAATAGAATTGGCAAAAAGAGGGAGTTGTTCAATACCAGAGAATTGCAAACACAGGTCAACTAATTTTTCTTTGTTTTTTAGTTAAAACATTGATGAAATGACAAACTCTCAGTTTAAAATTTATTTGGAAACAGCTAGATATCCAGCCTACCCAATAAGAAAATTAAGAAAAACTTGGGATCAGATTAAAGGGTTAAGTGATACCATTGGTCATGGTTATAACATCGAGACTTGTGAGTACTTTAGATGGCCATGGGCTTTGATCGTTTGGTTCTTAAATAAGGTTTGGGGATTTAACAATATTAGGTTTAAAGTTTAGCTAGAGTACAGTTAGCGGAATGGTTAGAGTTTTTAGCACATTGATTAACACATAATAAAAGGGATAGTAAACCTAACCTTTAAGCTTAATCCTCCCTCCCCCCCTCCCCCCCCCCTCCCATCCCCCTGACTCCCCACCCCCCCCCCCCCCCCCCCCACCCCCCCCCCCCCCCATACGGTCGCTCACCATAAACACGTCAACCAAGTATGAGTCGATTGCTAGTCTACCTTCATGAACCAAACACCTTGTGTTGTATAATCGAAACAAACGCACCCCTTGTGAGCTTGAAACAATCGAAAACCAAACAAACCCTATTCAACCGAATTCGGTTAGGGTTTCAAAACCAAACCAAAATCCTAGAAACGAAAACCTTCAAACGAAATCCCTAGTTCGGGTTTATAGTTTCAATCGAGCTAGGAAAAAACCAACAAGCACCACGTGAGGATCTTTAAACGTCAAGAAAGGAGGAAAAAGGAAAATCGAAAACCCTAATGAGGGTTTTGTCGAATTCGATAAGGGGAGAAAATAAAAAAACCTTAACAAGGAGTTTTAGGATAGGTTAGGGGGGAATTTTGGAAAGAGGGAGCACAAATATTATCATGTTAATTTTTTAGGGGATTGGATTTTAAATGAATAATGAGGTGTAAGGTATGTGTTTATATAGGCACATAACCCTAACCTAATTCTTGTATAACAAGGAAACTTAGTTTCATTTTCCCCCTCCTTTAACCCCATAACCGAACAAACACCCCCTTCTAGAACCCTCGTGGGATTCGGCCAAACAATGCCTTCCCTCGGGTTCGGGTTTTGTTCGTTTTAGTCCTTTGGGTTTTATTATTTAAATATTCGTTACACTAGTTATACAAGTAACGATAAATAACGATTATTTAAATATATTTCGTGAAGTAAAACATACTCTTCGTGTTTAACGCTTGTGCCCCCAATAGGCTTACGTATTTCTAACGTATAACTTGCAAAACTGACTAACATATTCCAACAGCTCCCACTTGGGAGTCGGGTGGTAGCAGGTGAGATAATATATGATTAATAGCAACGTCTAGCAAACACACACAATTACCTTTAAATTAGAAATACTTGAGATAAAGTTTCAGGAATAATCTTAGCTTATAATGGTTAGTTTATTTCTTGCTTTTATCATCATCCCTTGTTTCAGATACCATTAAACCATGGATATGGATCCTAACTCATTCCATATAGTTTAACATTATGTTTCTCGTTATAGAAATAATTCAGATTTACCAAATGTAATCAAGAATATTTGTATTACTTTGGGAACGGACCATGCAATTTATCTTATTTATTTGGATGAGGGCCATGGATATCTTACTGCACATATCAAGTGGAGGAACAAATTCTTTGTTGACTACAAGTGTTGTGGATGCTGCTTCACATCACTTACAAGAATAACCTTTATGACCACCTTATTCAGGATAACGTTTGACTTTTACTCAAAAAGTGATATCCATACATACAGATGTTGCTTGTATCTTAAGTCTAAGGATGACTTATTAAACCATTTTCGATATATTACTCATGACGAGGATCCAAAAGTAAAATATTTCGAAGTTGGGGTATCAATATTGTTCCCTTGTGAATACACATGAGTTTGGCATGAACAATCCATATATTCAAATAATATAACCAACACTCACATTTGCCTTATGTAATAATATCCCCATATTGTTAACCGACAATGGACATATTTAGAATGATAAATCATTCAAGTATTAAACATGCAAATATAAAATAACAATTATTATACGAATGAAAACAAACATCAAGTATCTTTATGCATCAGTAAATAAAAACTGCCTTACAATTCCAAATTATCCAAATACTAATAAAACACATATTTACATGAGACTACGGGCTGGTATCATTCCTATTTTCTTAGTCAATTCAGAATGATTAAGAAATGCTTAAATAGCCTTCGTTAAAAGGTTAGCTTAGTTTTCCTTCTGTTCTGTCAACCTTTTTCTATCTTTACATCAATATTTATGGTTTCTCGAGATAGTGACTTTTGCTGCGAAATTGGTACTTGCACCTTTAGTGAACTACATGATATTTCTCTATTTGCTATGGCTCCAGTATTATTATAATACGTATTTATGGGTTCTTCAATTGTGGGAAGAACACCAAGCCCAGAAATGAATTTGCGAATCCATACATCCTCTTTCGATGCGTCAAACGCAACGATATATTCATCATCTGTAGATGAGGTTGCAAAAATACTTTGCTTTGTGCTTTTCCAGTCAACATCACCTCCATTTAAAACGAACACATATCCAGAAGACTTTATGTCGTCAGCATCCGTCAGATATCCAGCATCAGTGTAGCGTTGATTGTCATCCCTGAGCTATCGTTTCGCATCACCTACGTAAACAAGAAAAATATCTTTAGTATTCCGAAGATACTTCAGAATGTTCTTAACAATAGTCCAATGAAGATCACTAGGATTCTGTTGAAATTGACTTGTCATGTTCTGAGCGAACGCAACATCAGGACGAGTACATCTACAACATTACATATTGATCCAACTAAGACAGAAGCGTATGGGATATTCTGCATGCGCTGTTAATTCAGCAGGTGTTGGACCGTCTTACTTGTGATTTGCTCACATTTCGTAGCTTTTCTTGCTTTGGGATCGTTCACTGTTTGGAATTTTCCATGGTAAAATCTTTTCAAGATTTTTCTCTAAGTAGTTTGAGTAGGGTCTTATGGCGAAAAAAGAAACAAAATCAATCTAATAGGTATAAGATATAGTTCACAAAAATCAAATGAATTTAATTACATAAATAAATTTCAAGGAATCTTTTTAGATATATAGTGTGGATCTACATTATTTATAAGGAAACTAATCGTATAAATTTAATATTTTAAATTTTATTACCTTTTTAACCTATATTAAACAATTAATAGGCAAGGATTTTTTATAAAATCTTAGATCTATATATGTTTATTTAGTATGCAAGGATTTGCATATCTTTGTCATATTTGAAGAAAACAATAATTAAAATATAACAACGAAGCAGATAAAGCATGTAAATTAATTCTAGTCGTGTACAATTCAAGAACATGTATAAATTCAAAACGTGAACCCATAATGCAAAAGGAGTTGACTGTTTGATGCCACTGTTGGGATTTAACAAACTAGGTAACCAGTTTAGCTACGAGTACGCAGCGGAATTGATCTAGTTTTAGCACAATAATTAACACATCATAAAACGGAAGTAAACTAACCTTTAAGCCTTAGATCCTGAAAACGAGTTAGCAATTAAATTACTGCTCTACGGTTGCTCACACAAACACGTCAACCAAGTATGAGTCGTTTGCAAGTCTACCTTCATGAACCAAACACCTCGTGTTGTATAATCGAATCAATTTGTGGTAATGAATAATTTATGGTAATCGAACCAAACACCTCGTGTTGTAATGAATAATCAGATAATTAGAGGGTTAGATACAATATTTTCGTTTTTCCAATAATATCCACTTCAATTACAGACCCTATAAAACTAAAATTTTTAGATGAACAAGATCAAAAATTCAGAATCAGACCATTGTGAGTTAAGTTACAATAGTTAGATATCAGTATCATATCGCACATCCTACCAACCCTTAAACAGTTATTAGCTAATATATTTCAGTTTGGACAACCTTGCAATTCATAGGTATTATAATACTCCGTATTCCACAAAATAAGAAATACTACAATGCTAATAATCAAATATAGTGCACTACCTGCAAAAGAAGAGAATGATGCTTATGGTTAGTGATAGCGTTTGGACTTTCATTAGGCTTTCCTCCATCTGAGCCATTATCTGCAACTGCTTTATTGAGCTTGTCATAATCGTCGTCACAAATTGCATTATCCGCCAATTATATGACCCAACTTCCGTCCTTCGATTATAAATTTATAAAATTGATGTTTGGATATGGTGATTAGAATTATTCGGATCCGTGGGTGTGCTTGATGTTCTTGGTTTTAAAAAATTTGTGAGTTTGGGTAAACTTTCATGATTTTATGTTCTACTATTCTTGTTACAAATGATTGTAGGTTTCAAAAAGAAATACTAATGAAATAAATTGGGACAAACGGAGTATTTTTGGGGGGTAAAACACATGCCAAATTACTAATTTTCCCTCACATGAATTTCACGTGAGGGGTCAAAGATGAAGACTAACGCTTGTTAGTCAAAAGGACTACCAGCGATGCAAATTGGTGATATTAGGGACATTTGGCAGACTTATTTTGAAATGGGGAGTAACGGTGTATTTTGGGTACAAGTTCAGGACAAACCATGTATTTTACTCTAAGAAAATATATAGTAAGGGCTTTCAATCCTAAACGATAAACAAAACAAAGAAACAATTTTTCTATCAAAGTAAAAACAATACATGAAAGAAAGTACCTTACTAGAATGTCCCTTTAAATTAGCCTTCATATGTCGTACAATACTGAATCACTAAAAAATTCCAAATGAAGAGCAAAGTTAAACATACACAATAATATCTCATATAATTTATCATCACCATAATAATTTAAAATGATACGTATATGTCACGTACATGTAAGCCAATTTATATCAACTACCAGAAATGTTATTTGCTATACCAAGATGAAGGACTAAAGAATAACTACAATAGTGGAAAGATGAGTTAAATCAAAATTGGTATAATAATACATGAACTTGGCACAACTTGGCGATCCACAACTTTGCAACAAAAAACAAGAATGCCCTGTTGGCTACTCCTCCTTATGCAATCTTTTAGCAATTTCTCAAATTCAGAACTCTTTTGTGCCAACAGTCTTTATCATAAATACCTTGTACTCCAATATACTTTCCAACATATTTGCGGAGTGCTCTCCTATTTCGTATACACTCATCTTGATTCTAAACCTGTCAACCCATTAATGCGTCTCACACTTCAGATTACCAAACATCAGCATCTTAATGCTAGTTTTTCTTTCCACAGCATGAGAGTGCTTCATTTTCAAATCCTCTGTTGCCAGATAAGGTACCCTGCAATGGCTATGAAAACATGTCTATGGAAACAAGTTTAAACTTTAGATGACTAAATATCAGCACTAAACAACAAAGTATATTGCCACGTTAAACAATTCACTGTTACGTAAAGTGCTTGGCTATACTTTATATGCCTTTGAGTGTCATTGAACACTCTTGTATCAAACATTACACTTTGACTCTCTAATCTCTAGTTAGTTGGAGTAGTTTAGATTAGTATTATGGCACCTAAGCTTCATTTGATACTTGATGACCCAATCGATTCAATCAACACAACTATAATCAATCTAATATATTTATTCAACAATCAGCAAACGGTGAAATCAAGCCCCTTTTTTTTACGTTGTCGACTCAATCAGCACAACTCTAATCCTCTATGATCATTCGGAAATCAGCAATCAACAATAAGCACAAACATCACATATTTATACATATAGGTTCAAGCAATCTTAGAAGACTAAGCATAATCAAACAGTTCAAGCAAGCGGTTTTTTTATACCAATTCGAATACCTAGCATGGATATAATTGACTCTTCTATTGTATTAATTGACCATCCTTTTCAACACCCCCCTTAAGAAAACATAATAACTATAAACTACAATATATAACAACATTAAACAGTTTACTGCTACACAAAGCACATGCCATAGTCTGTTGTCAATGTGCCCTTAATTGTCAATCACAAGACAAAACAGCATCAGGTAGGCAAAGTATCACCCATGTAGTCCATACGTACACCTTAGAGCATTCAATTCCTAAACTTCTAAATGATGTTATTTTAGACCTAAAATATCTTAGACATGGTTCATGAATTTTATTAAACACTTTGTAGGCATTATTATACTTCCTTTTTCTCACTCACATTATTACTTGATTACCAGATAATGTCTTTGCCCAGCCACGAATTTGCTCACCTCATAGCCCCCCTTCAAAATATCCTATCTGCCACCAACAACTTCGCTCAAGAAAATGCTATCACGAGCAGTAGATTTGCAAAGAATTATAGGGGACAACTCTTGTGGTCGGGTGAGTTGATTGATATCACTGCTCAAAGGTTTAATAAAGAAAGGAATGATCGAGAACAACAGTTTTGGATGGAGATTTCAATGCTTTCTAGTCTCAAGCATAAAAATCTAGTTTCTCTTGTTGGGTTTTGTGATGAAAATGATGAGAAGATCATCATTTATAAGAATGAGACGGCCAGGGGATTGCTCTATAAATATATAAGTGACCCGATGTTGTTAAATTGGCGTTGCGAAGATGGAGATATCGTCGGTCTTGCAAATGCATTAAGCTATATTCTATACGTGAGCCAGCGACATTTTAGCGTTAATACCACCGGGCTATAGACTTGCTCTAGAGTTTTAATTAATGACAAGTGGGAACCCATGTTTATATTGGTTTTGAACCATTCCATTGAAGGATTTTAAAGCTCTCTAAGGCACCACTTCATTTACATTCTAATAGAGTTTCAGGGTTTTTATTATTGTGTGAATGGGTATGCAGACACAACATATCCTTGAGACAAGTAGAGAGTGAGTAAACAAGTCAGATATGTACTCCTTGGATGGTTTTGTTTTGAATTACTGTGTGTAGAGAATCAATCATGACAGTGACGCAATTTAAGTTTTTTGCTCAGTGGACCGCTATCCCATTATAAAGTAGATAAAAGACTCGATTGTAAATAATTGATTGGAGCATCTACTGGAATAACAAAATGGAACTCTCTATCAATCAAATCCATTGCGGAATAACAGCGTATGACTGCTTGAACAAAGAACGATCACAGCGTCCAAATATTGATGAAATTGTCACGAGGGACTCGAGAAAAGCGTTATGGCTATCAAATGCCCTTTTGCTTGGGAACATTTTTTTTTTTCTTTCCATATTTCTATATTTGTTTGAGTGCATACACCTTCACTGCATCAGTTAATTTGCTGGACCTTGCTTCATATGACTTCACCATATATGCTCTGTTCTTTTATCCAAAAATGTAGTTAGTCAAAAAGTATTTACAATTTATTGATCTCATCACAAACGCATACGTCATTGAGGCAACATTTAAACGAATTTGGGATGCATTATAGGCCAAAGGAATCTAAGATTGGGGTATTTGTCTAATGGCCCAATTATATCAATTTACTCAGTTCTGAATAAGCCTATATCTATTAGATCGTTTTTCTGTACAAGTACGTGTATGCGGATAGCGTTTTATGGTCTAAAAACCCATTGGCGACTTGGGAGTACGTATGCATTTATTCTAATAATTAATCTGTGGTGGCTTTATTAGTTGACTAATTTTTTTTTTTAAAGTGGCACATACCCGCAACAAAGCGTATTTGTAAATCACCAATTCTACATAAGCAATGGGCTTAGAAACTTGCTAGGCCAATACAAGTATTAGTTAATCACCAATTTTAAAAAGCGTATTTGTTAATCACCAATTCTAGCATTCCAAGTAAATGGGTACGCGAAGAAAAAAAGATCAGCGAGAGTTAGGAGAGTACTTAATTGTGAACTCCAATGTCGCCTACAACAAGCAAATTAGAAAAAAAAGGAAAATAAAAATTTTATGAATCATTACTCAAATACTAATAAATAACAACTTACAATAGGTTCTTAACTGCCACGGTCAGCGCACATCAACATAATACACAATCATACTCCTGCTTATCATAATCACCAAATAACACCTACTCACCTCTTTATTTTCATTAAACAACCCTAAACAAGTATTTCATTATTTTAAACAAACTAATCATTTCATTCCTAATTAACACTTCAAATTTAACATTAAAAAAAACACATTACGAAATTTAAATAAAACATTACGAAATAAAAATAAACATTACGAATAACAAACATTAACGAAAAAATATTAAAAACACTTCACGTAATAAAAAAAACAACTCGTCTTCGTCTTCGTCACCCAAATCATTTCTCATTTTTGTTTTTGATTAATTGTTTTTGCTTCTTGATCCAATAGACGTCGTCGTCGTCCAAATCCTTAGTGCTAGTATCTAGAAACCTCAACTCCTCCAACCGCATTAGTGTGCGGTCTTTTTCGGCTTGAGCTTCGAAAGCCCTTTCGGCGGCTTCCCGTTTCAGACGAACTCCTGCTCCATTAACTCCCGAATTGGGTTGACGCGCGCTACTTCCACCGGTGCTCGCCGTGGCGTCGGATTGTGGTTTTCTTGGCGGGCCGTGTTTGCGGCCGAGTTGGTTTGTGCATACGTCGAATAACCGTAATAGATCCTTTGGGTAGCTCGGGACGTCTCCGGTTTAGTCTAACTTGTTCGGGTGCGTCCATTTCGGGTGAAACTATCAAAAATATGCCTATGCATTCTTCTTGAGAAAACGCGACCCCTTTATGTTTGTCACGGTAAATACTTTGAGCCCGTTTCAAATAATCCACATCGTTTTCGCCGCTTTTCCCTAAACGTTTGGCCCGTTTGTACGCGGCATTGAATTTTTTGCAATTGGCATTCAACGTATGCCATTGTTAGTCAAACATACATCCTGATGATAGGTTTTTGAAATTTTTCGAATTGAAATTGTTCAAAACCGATTCCAAAAACGTTTCATGTTTTGTGACACTTCCGATTTATTATCTTTCGAAACGACCACCGTAACAACATGTTGCAAGCAATTCTTCTTTCGGGACCGGTTAGCCAACGACCACTTGATACCCGGCTCTGGAGGCTCGTCATTTCAACATTTTTTTCCCCTTTTTGATTTTGTTTTCTTGCGACCGCATTTTTTTGGCGAATAGACTTGTTGAGGTTGAGTGAGTGATTGGGAAGTTTCTGAGTTGAATGATGGTGGGTTTTGTTGTAGATCTTGGAATTCACGGTTTAGAACTTGTGATTGTTGCCATCGGAAAAAAGCTTGTTGTTGCTTTTGTTGGTATTGTTGAAACTGTTCCGGCATCATCGACGCGTTGGGGAGATTCATAAAACCGTTGTTGGGAAATTCGGACATTTTTTTTATTGCTAAAAAGATGTATATTTGTATTTGAAGAGTGGTGAATTTGTATGTGAATTTTATTGGTAATGTCTTTATATTCACTCGTGTTGTATATATAGGAGTTGTGGGGGGGGGGTGGGGGGGTGGGTTAAAATGAATTTTTTTAAAATTTTAAAATTTTTTATTTTTATTTATAAAAAAAAAACTAGCCGTTAGGGGCTAAAATGAAACTTTTCAAAATTGAAGGGAATAGATAAAATATAAACTAATCGTTTCAGGGGGGTAAAATGAAATTTTTAAAAAAAAAAAACCCCCCAACGCCGGACCCAACGCCGTTGGGCAACGCCGGCCAACGGTGTATTAACGCCGGGGGGGCGGTCCGCCAACGCGTTGCGGCTGTTACTAACTAGGGCTCTAACAAATAAAAAAATTAACAAGCTATATTAGCACGGGCCAATGTTCTAGTAAAACAAAAGAAAAAACCACTTTACCATTCTTTTCTTTAAGTTGTTAATTCATCCATTCGTTCACATCATACCACGTAAATTTGAGAAGTATTTGAATTTGTGTCATATTCAAATTCACTAACACTAACAATTTTTATATAAGAAACCATAACATACTTGTTATATATAATAAAACCCTAGCAACTAAACAAATAAGAAAATCAATTAATAGACCTAAATTACTACAAGAAAAACAAGCTTTACGCTGTGTTCCCAAGTTCTTATTTGAAAATAAATTAAGAGAAGTGGAGAGGAAATTGAAAAATAATCATGTTCCTAAGATTTTTTTGTAGAGAAGAGCAATGTTCTGAAAGTCTCAAGGCGCACTAAAGCGCAAAGGGAGTCAATGAGCCTTGAGGCGAGGCGCGTACCAAAACGCGGGATTCATAAATATGAGTCGCACTAAATACACTAATTTTTTATGACATATGTCACACTTTTATACGAATTGAATAAAAAAAATAAAATTTGAGATACTTAATAGTTAATACATTTAAGAAAGCTCACATTTAAACCAAAAATATCAAGCAAGCAAGTGAAGGCAACGTATCAATATTCAGATTATGCCTACCTACATCTTCATGAAAATATTTCATTAAAGAACTCTTGATGTGAAACAAAATTAAAAGACTTCAATCTAAGTCGTCAAATTCCTCATCGTCATCATCATCCTCAAATGTGTATCGCTCCTTATTGTGATCAGATTCATCCTCCTTGACATCTTCTTCTTTAGTTTCACTATTCTCAAAAACCACAACGTCATCATCTTCATCTAAAGGTTTTGTGTAGAACTAGACCCTCCCTTTTCCCTTCCGTTTGAGCTTGAACTAGCATAACCATCACTGGATCTAAGATTATAGTTTGACTCGTCTACGTGGCTTTGACCCTTCTTTGCTGGTACATCCTCATAATATTATAGTTCGACTCGCATCAATGGATCTAAGTTTTTGGTTTGTGACTTGCAAGAAGCCTCTTTAAAAAGTAGACAATATACATATGACGTGAAGTGATTACATATGTGTCAATTTAAAAAGAGAAGTTGAATAAATGAAGGAATATGAAGAAAATTGGAGGCGCTTGTTTCACTATATTATATGTATTTAATTTTCTTTATTAGGGTTATTATTTAGTAGATTATATATAAAGGCCCATGTGATTTTGTATTTGTGTCTCAATATTAAGATAAAAAAAGGCCCAAAACCCTTTACATGTGCTAGGCGCGACTAGTCCCAAGGCACTGCGATTTTTATGGGATTTATGCATGTTGTGAGCCTCGATCTAAAAAAATCCCAAAGGCTGGAGCCTCGAGGGATTTAGGGAGTAGTCGCGCCTTAGGCGTGATTTTTAAAACATTCAGAAGAGAAGTGAGGTGCAAATTATGCCAAATTTCTCCTCATAAACTTCTTCCCAAATTGAGATGCTTTGAAGAGAAGTTTAATTTTAAGCTTAATATGGTTTCTATCTCTTTTCTTTTCAACTTGGGGACACAAAACTAAAAAACAAATTTTGGGCCTGTTTGGTTTGTAAATGGGTTTAGGACTATGATTTGGATTTGGATTAGGATTAGGATTATGATTTGGATTTAAGATTTTGATTTGATGTAAGAGAGAGAAAATATAAAATATAATAAAATAAAATAATTTTATAATATATAATAAAATAGAAATATAAAAAAGGTGATGAAAAAAATAAATGTATTATTTATTTGTGGTTGAGAATTGTGTAAAAATAATAAATGCACAATGATTTATCAAAACCCACCTAGTGGATGTGGATCGACTTTACAAGCACCACTCCCGAATATTTGGCTACACTATCTTACCAAACAACATTTTTGAGTCCTAAGTCCAATCCTAGATACTAAAATCCAAGTACCAAACGGGCCCTTTATCTTTCTCCTCTTATTTTCTCTCTTCTTTATCCTCTTTATTTCTCTTCTTTCCGTTTTACACTCACGGATGGAGTATTAGTGCAAGTGGCTAATCGTCACAAATTGATAATTACGCACTAAAAATGTTTAGTCACAAAATTCAAGGTCGTCACTATTGTTTTGTCACTGTAGCTTAGGGATGAGCCAAAAGAACCAAAGAAGCGGATTAGAATCGGGAGAACTAGGACCGAACAAAAAGAACCCGAATGGACTAGAACCGTAGGCTTCGTTCCGCATATAAAGAGAAAAACATACATTCTTTCAAAACTTTCAAAATACGTAATTGTTGTTAGATCTATTATAATAGGGTCACTCAATCTAATAATATTTAATACCTAATTACGTTTTAATGACTAATTTTCATCGACGCTTCATTCTACTACACACCCATATATACATACAAAAAAATGTTACTACAAAATTCACTAAACTTTATACGGCCGCCGTCGCAGTTATGGGCGTGTATAATCGTTCTAACAAGTAAGGCATTCAATCTCAAACGTGAAGAAAAACAAAGAAACAAGAGCTTTCTCTGAAAGAAAAAACAATACATATCCCTTTAAACTAGCCATCATTTGCTCATTTCGCCAATCACCAAAATAATCCTAATGAACATTAACAATCACCATAATACTTTATAATGGAACCTATATGTCATGTGTATGACATTTTATACCAACTACCATAAAGGTTATTTGCTATACCAAGTTAAGGGACAAAAGAATAAGTGCAATAGTGGAAAGATGAAATAAATTAAAACTCATAATGTTTAATGAACTTGCACAACTTGGCGATCCACAAACTTCTCAAGAGCAGGCTTTGTAACAAAAAAAAGCACGAAGGAACTAGAAACCCTACACAGATACATAAGAACATGATACTAAACAAGACTGTCCTGTAGGCTACTCCTCTTATGCAATCTTTTATCAATTTCTCAAATTCAGAACTCTTTTGTGCCAGCATTCTTTATCATTAATACCTTGTACTGCAATATATTTTCAAACATATTCATGTGTCTCATTGCTCTCCAATTTCATATACACTCATCTTGCTATTAAACTTGTCAACCCTTGAATATGTCTACACCATCAGATTACCAAATATCAGCATCGCTTTGTTTTACTGTTGTTTTTCTTTTCATTTGATCTGATGTGAAGATATACAATAGTAAAACTTGATGAGAAGCAATACTAGTAAAACTTATATGATTTCAGTCTTAATACGAGTGTTTCCAATGCAACAACACTAGCTACAAGGTGTCCGAAATATGTGAGTACCTGAGGAAATGAACCTAAGATAATGATAGAACCAAATTTTACGTCGACAATGATGGAGATATAGTGAATCCAGTTACAATAAAGTTACTCTCAATATATAGACTTTACAAGTATCATATAATTAGTTACTGAACTTGAGTATCATTTGAAAATGGCCCACTGGTTTTTGGAAAATGCTTTATAATCATAGTCCTCATTAACTTGAACCCTCCAAAGTGATAAAAAAGTCAATATTGTATATTGACCTGAGGACAAAAAAACTCCTAGTACCTTATTAGCCTCTGATCAGTTTTACAATTAGACCATATGACTTGCAGATAATATCTTCCATCAAACATTATATCATGCTCATGGTCTGTTTAACACACTTATAGTCTCATTTAGAGTTTTAACTCTTAGGAACTATGCTAAGATTAAGGCATATATACCTGAACATCCAACTTTATGATGTCCAAACAGCGTGTAATTGCTCTGAAAAACAACATACAAACCTTTAGAAGTATCTAATTGCCAATCGTTGAAAAAAAAACAGCACACAAACATGTAATTGCTGCAAAATAAAAACATGGTTGATGTAAAACATTGTGCAATAATCATACAAACCTTTAGAAGTATCTAATTGGCAATCGTTGAAAAAAAACAGCACACAAACATGTAATTGCTGCAAAATAAAAACATGGTTGATGTAAAACATTATATTATTGCTTTTTGAAAATGCAATAATCATATAATCAGCTTGCAAATGCAAAACACCCCTATAGATGAGATTGTCACAAGACTTGAGAAAGCGTTGAAACTTCAATTGGAACATCAGAGTGCTGTAAGACGGTTTTTTCTCTTCCATCTTCTATCATAATAACTATTCTACATATGTTTGAGTATTAACCAGACCGACCTCAGAGACCTGATTATAAATAATTAAAAACCCTTTGATATCATGTCTTCCCTCTTTCACTTTTATGCATGAACTGGAAAGATGTTAGTTAAAACAGTAAACCAGAGAAGTTTGGTACCAGTTGCAATGGAACATGGACAATTAGTGATCCACAAACTTCTCCATAGGAGTGGCTTTGTACCAAAAACATCTGCATACAAGCATTGTTCATCATTAAGAATAAATATTTACCAAAGTTGACTGTTTCTAACCAAATTGTGTGTAGGCACAGAAAATTGACTAGTGAGACTGTTAACGTGAACTCAACTCACACATACCAATTACCTCTTTTTGGTGAAAAAAAAACTCATCAACTATCTTTTTCTTGCAACTGCTCAACATTCTTGGGGACATAACAAGAAACATATGGTTTGATACTTGATGATGAGACGTTGTGAGCTTAATCAAAATTACATGTGTGTTACCGCCAATTAACCTGAAAGGTAAATAAATAACACAATAAATCAACCATCCGAGCCAAAAACTATACATATGGAACCCATAATTTCTTCTCCATGTCACATAACAACCTTAAGATAGAAGCTTTCAGGATAAAAGAACCAAATAGATCTGCATATAACCATTTTTCATCATTAAGAATAAAAAGATCTCCAATTCAACGTTCTAAAAAATCCTACAATGCTCCTTTTGCCAAATAAGGTATATTTCAGCAGCTAGGATCTATTGCCATCCACAAGACTATCCAAAATCCACTTAATCACCTTCTGCCCTTAAATCTTTGGGTTTGATTCAAAGTCTATTTATCTGTTTAAATCTACATCAAATATCCATAACATGTATCTAGTAGCCCCAAAAGAAGGAACTCCTCTTACCACTATGCAAAGCATCGTCGATGTAGTCTAAAGACTATCTCAGAATCAAATCACTAACAAACATCACTTGCTGAACTGTTTAATTATTATCCACAAACATAATAACTTTTCATTACCAAATATATACAGATTTAGACTCAAATTCGAGACCAACATGTCTTAGACATGGTTCAGGAATTATATCGAACACTTTGTAGGCATTATTATACTCACTTTTTCTCACTTAGATTTTTAACTTGATTAACAGATAATGTCTTTGCCCAGCAACGAATTTGCTCACCTCAGAGTCCCCCTTGAAAATGTCCTATCCGCCACCAACAACTTTGATGAAAATATCCTATCCGCCACCAACAGTGGATTTGCAAATGTCTACAAGGGACAGCTCTTGTGGTCTGGTGAGTTGATTGATATCACTGCTCTGAGGTTTAATAAAGAAAGTAAGTATGGAGAACAAGAGTTTTGGATGGAGATTTCAATGCTTTCTAGTCTCAAACATAAAAATATGGTTTCTCTTGTCGGGTTTTGTGATGAGAATGATGAGAAGATCATCATTAACAGGAATGAGACCAGGGGAAGGCTCGATAACTATATTTATGACCCGATGTTGTTGACATGGGTGCAAAGATTGGAGATATCTGTCGGTATTGCGCATGCATTGAGCTATATTCATTATGATGAGCCACGCGACTTTAGCGTAATACACCGGACTATAGAGTGCTCTAGAGTTCTATTAAATGATAAGTGGGAACCCAAGTTATATGGTTTTGAACATTCCATGAAGATTAAAGCATCTCAAAGGCACCATTCATTTCATACTAATAGAGTTCAGGGTATGAATGGGTATGCAGACCCAACATATCTTGAGACAAAGAGAGTGAGTCACAAGTCAGATATGTACTCTTTTGGGATAGTTTTGTTTGAATTACTGTGTGGTAGAGAATCAATCATCGACAGTGACGCAATTAAGTACTTGGCTCCGCTGGCCATTACCCATTATAGAGAGAAAAGACTCAATGAAATAATTGATTGGGATCTATGGAAACAAATGGACTCTCAATCATTCAACATCTTCGCAAAAACAGCTTATGACTGCTTGAACGAAAGACGATCGCGACGCCCAAATATTAATAAGATTGTCACAAGACTTGAGAAAGCGTTGGAACATCAAAATGCGGTAAGACTTCTTTTTCTTCCATCTTTCTATATTTGTTTGAGTGCATACACCTTCACTGCATTAGTTAATTGCTGGACCTAGCTTGTTAAAAAGTGACGAAAACTGTGTCGTGACTATTTTGTGACGAGTTTTTCCATAACAGTTATTTGTTACTAATACAATGAAAGTCGTCACTAAGAAATGCTACTAACGGCATAGTTAACTCTCGTACGTTAGTGAGTTTAGTGACGAAATATCTTGTCACTGGCTATCAATTTTAGAGAGAAAAGGTGGTGAATATCATATGGTATTACAAAAAAACAAATGCTCAATTTCTGCTATAACCACGTCTAAATAGCTGGTAAAACTAATAATGTACAATGAAAGTTGAAATTAATAATTCCAAATGTAATGTAATACTATTTGATATGAACTTACAACATGTTTTATGGCAACAATCTACCTACAATACGTTCCTTACAAAAAGGAGTAAAAACAAACTCATCTATAACTTACTAAATGGAGAAATGAGAAAGCTCATGACGAGCAAGTTCCTAGACAAGATGTCTTCTAGATTACTAAAGCATGCTTCATGTTATCGTTGTTGCATCCAAGTAAGTACTTGAGGAGCTGCATCATATCACCTCTGGCTTTGAGACCCATTTGTCAACATTTTTCTGAAACTAAATGCATGATCGAGATTACCGAATTCTGTTTCCTATAATAGAATTGCAAAAAAGAGGGAGTTGTTCAATACCAGAATTGCAACACAGGTCACTACATTAAGAAAAACTTGATGAATTGCAACTCTAGTAACATATTTGGAAACAGCTAGCAACCAGCCAACCAATAAGAAAAATTAAGAAAAACCTTGGGAAGATAAAGGATAATGTGATACCATTGTTCATGGTTAAATGAGCAGAGATCATACTCTTTCCATTGGCTTTACTTTTGGTCTTAATACAAGTGTTTCCAATGCAACAACACCAGTTACATGGTGTCCGAAATATGTGGAAATGAACCTAAGATAATGATAGAACCAAATTCTACATCAGTGCAATGATGGAGATATAGTGAATGCGGTTAAAAAAATGTACCACAATAGTACGACTTTACAAGTATCATCCAATTAGTTACTGAACTCGAGTATCATTTGAAATGGCCCACTGTTTTTTGGAAAATGCTTTTCAATTCTAGTCCTCATCAACTTGAACCTTGCAAAGTGATAAAAAAGAAAGTTAACTTATTGACCTAACAAAAAAAAACTCCTAGGCCTTATTAGCCTGTTTAAAAAACTTAGTCTCATTTAGAGATTTAACTCTTTCTAAGATTAAAGCATATATACCTGTCCAAACATCCAACTTTCTGATGTCTAAACAACATGTAATTGCTCTGAATAACAGCATACAAACCTTTAAAAGTATCTAAATGGCAATCGCGGTAAAAAAACAGCATACAAACATGTAATTGCTTGCAAAAAATCATGGTTGCTGTAAAAAATTGTGTTGGAACAGCATATAAAAGCTGTAATTGCTGTTAAAACTTGTTTGAAAACAGCCATGTAAAGGCTATGTCCAAACAACATATACAAGCCGTTAAAACAGCTTAAAAGCCTGTCCAAAATGCATATAGAAAGTGTTTAAAACACCATAAAAACCTATCCAAACAGCTTTTAAAGCTTTTAAAAACTTGTAAAAAACAATGTGGAACACATATAAAAGATTTAATGACAAACCCATCCAGAATTATAGAAACACGTAAAATCCGGCTGGTCACACTTACCCGTTATCTAATCCGAAAGCGGTTCGACCGTTTGAACCAGCCAGGTTGAACCGGGTTTCAAAACATTGAAAACAGGGTCTCGAATCAACCCAGTGGGTCACCGGGTTACCGATTTAACCGGTTAGATCGCCGGGTCAACCCGGTTTTCCATTTAAGTATATTGCAATTACTTGTTTGTATGTTATGTTTACAAAAGATATCACAGACAATTCAACAATAAGTTTTAAACTTAAAAGCAACATCATCCATCATCACAATTACTCCAAACTTATCATATATATAATATCTAAAACAAAAATAAAAGGAATTATTCAAACACGGCCCGACTTAGGTGAACCGGTTGACGTCGGGTCCACATGAAACTCGGGGCGGGTCAAACTAGGTTTTAGCCCGAAACCGGTTCAATTTGGCCCCTTTTTTTGACAAAACGTTGAACCGGTTCATTTGTGAATTATTGACCTCCCACTCAAAACTTTAACTTTAGGATTCTAAGCTACAAGTATTTTCCTCCCTTACAAAATTATCTAACGAAAGAAACACCACAAATATTAAGAGACATATACGCAATTGACCGGAAGAGAAGCTTTCTTCCCTTATACAATTCACACTCATATACTTTAAATTTTTTCGTCAGGTTATGGTTTGTCTCTATGTGGCGATAAAAAACGAATAACAGATAAGAAAAAAGGTCAATTAGGTCACTGGTTAAGACTTGATAGTCACCCCCAGTGTATATTTAGTGAATGAAACTTTCTAAATCCTTTTTATAAAACAAAATTAGATTAGTGATGTAATAATATATGGCTATAGTGGCGGACCCAGGAAATTGAATTGTGGGGGGCAATTTTTTTTTTTCGACAATAGCAACAACATACGGCCAAAAAAACTAGGATTTAAACTAGGATCGAAATAAAAAATCGAGTATTATCACTTAGAAATGAAGACTTTTAAGGTTTTAGAGTGTTAAATGTTAGACTTTAGTGTGTGAGTGGGGGGCAATTTGAGTTTTGAGTGGGGAGCATTTTAAAAAAACGCTCAAAATTGAAGAAACACTACACTATAATCTCAGCTTTTTGGTCTAGCCATGGAGGGCACCGCCCCCCAATCCTTATACATAAGTCCGCCCTTGGCTATAGAACATATTTAACTATTAGTTTTTGTTGGACAAATTTTTTTTTAAAAGTCAACCAAACCTGACACACAGTGAAGTTAATGCAAGAGATGAAACACAACATAGCTAGTGACCTCAGTATAAGCACATTAATATCCCATAAGCAAAATAAAAATTCATTCAACTAGAAGATATATGCAGAATTAGACTTAAAATGTTCTAGACATGGTTCAGGAATTTTATCAAAAACTTGATATGCATTATTATACTCCCTTTTTCTGACTCATATTTTTATTTGATTAACAGATAATGTGTTTGCCCAGCAACGAATTTGCTCACCTCAAAGTCCCCCTTGAAAATATCCTATCCGCCACCAACAACTTTGATGAAGAAAACTGCATCAGCACAAGTGGATTTGCAAAGGAATACAAGGGACAGCTCTTGTGGTCCGGTGAGTTGATTGATATCACTGCTCGGAGGTTAAAGAAAGAAAGCAATGATCGAGAACACACGTTTTGGATGGATATTTCCATGCTTTCTAGTCTCAAGCATAAAAATGTGGTTTCTCTTGTTGGGTTTTGTGATGAAAATGATGAGAAGATCATCATTAACAGGTATGAGACCAGGGGAATGCTCATACACTATTTAAGTGACCCGATGAGGTTGACATGGGTGCGAAGATTGGAGATATGTGTCGGTCTTGCACATGCATTGAACAACATTCATTATGACGAGGCACGCGACTTTAGCGTAATACACCGGCTCATAACCAGTGACAGAGTTCTATTGAGTGATGACTGGGAACCCAAGTTATATGGTTTTGAACATTCCATGAAGATTAAAACATCTCAAAGGCACCATTCATTTCATACTAATAGACTTGAGTATGTTGATGGGTATGAAGACCCAAGATATATAGAGACTAAAAGTGTCAACCACAAGTCGGATATCTACTCTTTTGGGATAGTATTGTTTGAACTACTGTGCGGTAGGGAGTCAATTATTGATGATGATAATGATAATAAGTATTTGGGTCCAGCAGCCATTTCTCATTATAGAAAGAAAATACTAGAAGAATTAATTGATCCGTTTTTATGGAAACAAATGGACTTGCAATCATTTGACATGTTTGCGGCAATAGCTTATGAGTGTTTGGATGAAGAACGATCACGACGCCCAAATATAGATGACATTGTCCCGAGACTCGAGAAAGCTTTGGAACTAGCACTTGAAAACAGGCCGGTAAGACCTTTAAATTTTATCTTTTATGGCTTTTTCATAATATGTTTTTCCTTTTCATTTATATTAATTTGGGTTATTATACACAAATGTTACTAAAATTTGCGTAAATGTTCGATTACGTTACTAAAGTTTAAAACGTTACAAATATGTTACTAAACTTATAGGAAGCACACACTTCAATATTTTCAGTGTTAATCGGGTAACCTGAACGCATATTTTCGGATAAGTTAAGTAACATAAATATCGCGTTTTTACAAGTTCAGTGATGTTTACAAATATTTTTATAGGTTCAGTAACTCATACAATAAACATGTATACTTGAGTAACTTATTTGTAACGTTTTAAACTTTAGTAACGTAATTGCATATTTACGCAAACTTTAGTAACTTCTTTGTATAATAACCCTATTAATTTCAACCAAATTTCAACTGATGAAAAAAAACCAATTTTTATATATTTCATCACTTTTGATAAACGGAAACGCATATCTAAATGAGTGGTATAATTATTCATATTAGTTGACTTATTTATAGCTTGGTTGTATATTTGAGGGTTAATTATGGCTTAATAATCCCTTAGGATTTGATCAGTTGTTAATTGAAATATTTAACTTTTTCTTGCAACGTTTGCATTTCTAACTTCTTTTGACCATTAATAAGACTAATTAACTTAAAATGATTGTTTGATAAAAAGGAAGATGACAAAAATACCCATTTTACAAGCACACGCCACCAAATACTTATTTTTTTTCAAAAATTATGAAATACCCAAAAAAATCAGCAAGTTTTGCGACATTTTGTGGAATACTAGAAAATCTGCAAGGTTTGACTTTTCGGAGTCAAATCTTTCGATTTTCTTTTAAAATTCGCAAGGTTTGACTCCAAAATGTCAAACCGTGGCACTTTATATTTCCCTTTTTTCTTCGGGTTTTATGCTTAGCTAAAAACATGAAAGTTGTAGATACCATTTTTCTCGTTAGTGACTTTTTGAATCACCCAAGAACGAGTTCGTATAGAACACTAATGACCCAACAACTTTTTCTCATTTAATTGATGGGCTATTTTGACCATAACTTTCTCATACGAACTTCTTTTTGTGTAATTCAAATTGTCATTTGATAGAAAAGAGAGATATTCATATTTTGAGCTAAGCGTAAAAAGAAAGAATATGGAGCAATTTTCAAAATTTTGCAAGGTTTAACCTTGCGAATTTTATGAAAACTAGCAAGGTTTGACTTTTCGAATTCAAACCTTGTGATTTTTTAAAATAATTCACAAAAGGTTTGACCTCGCAAAGTTAAACTTTGTGAATTTTTTCATAAAATTAGCAAAATTTGTGAATTTGGTGGGTATTTATAAATTTTTGATAAAAATTAAGTATTTTGTGAACTATGTTTGTAAAAAATAAATATTTTTATCATTTTCCTTTGATAAAAATCTTTAATTTATTTTAGCAAAATTTTATCAATAATGTTATTTAACCATTTGATATAACCCCTTGACTTTGGAGAACCACTTAACGAAAATTTTCAATTGACAATTTTTTTATCTATTACATAAAATGACTCGTTATTTTGAATACCCATTTTAACACTTGATATGTCACCGAGAGCAAGGTTTAGATCAAGTGGTTAACACTAAAGGTTTGATCTTTACCCTTTATAAGGCCGGAGGTATTTTTCAACTAAGGTCTTTTTCAACGGTTGATAGAACTCAAAAAAGCCTTTTTATTTTTTGTAGAGGTAGAACTGTCTACATCTCAACCTTCCTCATACACCATGGAAAACGGTATTAAGACCCATAACCCGTGGAAGACGGTATTGGGAGTTACTTTAATTTTTTTATACACTTGATACATCGCGTTTTGCGGTTTTTTAGTTATTCGGGTATCGAAGTTTCTTGCGTTTGAATCAATGCTAAGAGCATCCAAACTTTTTCAAGCTATTCTAAAAAGCTATTTGATGAAGGTTTTTGCATTGCATTTCAAGTTTTTTGCAAAAGCTTTTTACAACGACTTGGTGCGACTTGGTAAGCACCAAGTCTTTTGTAAAAGCTTTACTTATCAAGTATGGTTTTTATTAAATGCATTCAATGCATCAAGCCTTTAAGACTTGATGCATTGTAGATGCTCTAAGGGACTCGTACATTTGTTTTGACCATTATGACTTTTTCTTTCTTTAAATGGGTAACATGTAGACATTCAACATCGATAACCGCAAGAAAAAAATAAAGTGCAAATTTAAAGAATGTATCAATGCCCTTAATCTAAACACAAAAATATTGGTAAATGAAGCACCAAAACGTATCATGGGTCATATCGGGTTATCAAAGTAATAGATCATTTAATGTTATACATAAAAACATTGTCAATTACATGATCAGTGTTGGCCAAAGGTTTGTACCAAACAGTAGGGGTGTTCGTAGGGCGTTCCAGTACGGTTCGATACGGTTGGAACTTTTAACTATCCATCGTGGCAGGGGCGGACCCATGTGTACGGTATTGGGGGGCGTCGCCCCCAACAAAGTTCTCGCAGACACACAAATTATGTAGAAAAAAAGTGAAATTAGTAGAAAAAAGATGTTGTGCCCTCATGAAAATAACCCGAATGCCCTCAACGCTCTCTCAGGTTTCCAAAAATGATGTTGTTTTTAATGCAAATATAATTTTCCGGTCGTTTGGTTTATCAGAACAAATTGGAGAAGATGAGTTATATATGGGATAATGGGACAGCACGTGGACATGCGTGATTGGCTTATTTTAGCTATGGGACAAAAATTTAGGGCGCGTTTGGTATACCGGAATGGCAATCAAGGAATGAATTTTCATTCCAATCATGATGTTTGTTTAAAATTTTATGACTTTGAAAATGAAAATGATATACAAAATATTGCCATACTTGAAAGTCATCATATGAGTAGGAAATGAGACTTTCATTCCCGGGCCCACCTTCTAACATTCCACCTTATACCGAAACTCATACCGATTGTGATTCACGAGAGCATACCAAACGGACCCTTATAGTACTAGTAGATAATATTTAGTACTAAATATAATATATTAATATGATATGCATTTAGTGACAGCTGCGTCCCCCTTTTTTGTGTAGTACTCCCTCCGTCCCATAATTATAGTCTACCGACAAAAAACCCGTAGTTTAAGAAAAACATCATCATTACAGCTTTCTCTCTCTTACTTTTTGCACAATGACAGTTTTACCCTTAACCAATTAATTTCTAACTTCTTTAAAGTTTGTAATAATAACATTAAGTAAGGGTAATATGGTAAACTTAATATGAATTTTCTATCTATTTTTAGAAGTGGACAATTAATTTGGGACAAAAAAAAAACCTGGACTATAATTATGACGGAGGGAGTAGTTTATATCTCTCTTTTGTCATGGAATATAATTAAATTCGTATAGCTAGAAAGCCTAGAATAATTCTTTCATATATTATTATTATGTTATTTTTAATATGCAAGTGTATAATGTTAAATGTAATTTAAGACCGTAATTGTAGGTTTTTAAATTGTAATATTTTTTAGAAAGGTGGGTTGATTGATCACTTTTTGCACTTGATAAAATTGAACAAAAAACCTTTTACATTTTATTTTTTGGGCAAAGAGTTAAAACCTTTCACATTTTAATGATAATAGTCACGGCCTTTTTACCACAAGATCGTCGATGTGGCAAACGCTTTAATACAATTTGCTTGAGAAACTCTCCGTAAGTATTTTTTGTTTGATGTATCAATGTAATATTAACATTTATTTAGAAAAAAAAAGTAAAGGTATGAATCAAATTCTATTTTATAAACATCTACGCCTATATTAAGTGGTATCTACATGAAGAGAGTACTTTTGTTGCCATTAATCAAACCCGACCCGATTTGTCCAAGTCATACAAAAATCCATTTTGTCGCCGGATGCCCCCTGTAATCATAATTTTTCCTGGCTCCGCCACTGCATCGTGGGACAAGTATTTTATTCTATTGTCCGAAACTGAACCGTACTAAGCGTGTAACTGTAAAGAGTGGTACCCGAAATGAGCGGTTACAGTGGATCGAGTCACACTTAACTATTCCAAAAAATTAATTGAGTCGAACCGTATGAAAATAATGTAATATATAACGTAAAGTGTCATTGGAGATAAACAATTAAAATAATAAATTAAACCGGACAGTGATAAGCGGATTTTTCTAATTTACGGGTTGTTTTGGTTTAAGTTTTTTATCGGTTTTTCTTCATCTGTTTTTTGGATTGAGTGTGTCGGCGGCTTAGTTTTCGGTTTCAGATTGTTTTAGCACCCCGATTAAACGGTTATATACAAGCAAGTGGTTAAATCAAATGGTTAAATGCTATTAAAAATAAAATCGCTGCTAAATTATTTTAAGGGTTTTTATCCAGATACATATTGAAATTTTATAGGTAGTACACTTGTAGTAAAGAAGTTATTTATATCGTGTATTATTTGTCATAAAAGATGATCACATAAATTTTTCCAAAAAGTTTTCATTATGCACTATGTAAGAAAGAATAAAATGATAATTATGTTTATAATTAATTATTATCAAAGAATAGTTATTTTAAGTGGAGGAGTACAATAAGAAAAGTAATATTAGGTTATCACTTAGGATTAAAAAAGAGACGTTTAGGGGAGATCGCCAATATATACATACTGATGATGCATCACTTGCTGTTAATTTGCATATTAACTGAATATCCTCTCGCATCCTTTTGTAACCCAAACTTCATTTTTGTGATAGATTCACTCCGCGCCCAACCACCTTGCTCACCTAAGAATCCCCCTTGAAGATATAGAATCCGCCACCAACTACTTTGATGATAAAAATGTCATCGGAGAAGGTGGATTTGGAAAGAGATACAAGGGACAACTCATGTGGTCTGGTGAGTTGATAGATATCATTGCTCGGAGGTTAATTAATAAAGAATGGGATGAAAAAGAACAACAGTTTTGGACGGAGATTTCGATGCTATCTAGTCTCAACCATAAGAATGTTGTTTCTATTGTCGGGTTTTGTAATGAAGTTGGTGCAGAGACCATCATTTACAAGCGCGAGTCTAGGGGAAGGCTTAACTACTATCTAAGTGACCCGACGTTGACATGGGTGAAAAGATTGGAGATATCTATCGGTGTTGCGCATGCATTGAGTTACATTCATTATGATGAGCCACGCGATATTAGCGTTCTACACCAGAACATTAGCAGTTACACGTAATGAAGTTGGTGTAGAGACAATCATTTACGAGCACAATTTCATGGGAAGGCTAGAAAGCTATCTAAGTGACCCGATGTTGTTGACATGGGTGAAAAGGTTAAAGATATGTGTCGGACTTGCGCATGCGTTGAGTTATATTCACTACGATGAGCAACGCGATTTTAGCGTTATACACCGAAACATCAGCAGCTATTCAGTTCTATTAGATAAATACTGGGAACCCGTATTATGGGAATTTCAGCATTCCATGAAGATTAACGCATCTGAAAGGCACCATTCTTTCCATACTGATTTTGTTTGGTCTAAAAAGGGGTATACAGACCCAACATGTTCAGAGAACAACATTGGGAACCACAAGTCAGATATATACTCCTTTGGGATAATATTGTTTGAACTATTGTGTGGTAGGAAATCAGTAAGTGACGACCAAGATAATAAGTATTTGACTCCAGTTGTCACTTTCCATTACATAGAGAAAATGCTTGATGGTATCATTGATCCGGATCTATGGAAACAAATGGATCCGCGATCCTTGAACATTTTTGCAGAAACAGCGTATGCATGCTTGAATGAAGAACGATCCCAACGCCCGAATATAGATGAGATTGTCACAAGACTTAAGAAAGCATTGGAACTTCAATTAAAATGTGAAAATGTTGTAAGATGTTTTTTCTCTTTATTTTTCTATCATTATAACAACTATACAATACGAGCAACGTTTATTTACTTAGTGTTGTATTTATTGCCATTGATGTTAAAGGAACACTCATCAGTTGTGGACGAAGTTGGAGGGACATCATCCAGTCATGCACAGGTAACTAATTTTCTTTAAGTCTAGTTGTAAGACGCTGAAATCATTAAAAAAAAGACGAAAATGTCAAAACAAGAGAAACTATAATGAAAGTGCGAGTAGAGCATAACTATATTATATATATTATACAATTAGCAGGATTGTAACCCGACGATGAAGCTTATCCCCCATCGTCTCACTCGCCGACCTTGACTATGTTATTTTGAGGTCATATCTAGTATTTAGAGTCTGCCTAACCGATTCTAAGAAAATACGAAAACTACACTATTTAAAAAAAATACAAAATACCCCCTCCCCCACTAACGGCTATTAAGTAACGACCGTTCGTTTATTTTTTTTAAATTTACAAAAATAGTCCTTGAGAACGCTTGTTACTTAACGACCGTAAGTAATGACCGTTAACTTAATTTTTTTTAGTTTACAAAAGTAGCCCTTGGGGTTATGGTCTGTTCGCCATAATAACACTAAAATATCGCAATGACAACGGCAATCACTAAAGGACCCACTTCAGCCAACCTAAAACGACTCTCACTAATCGTCTCGTAGCAGAGCGCGAGCCTACCACCTCGTTTGTACACCAAAATAGTAATTGAGAATTAACAAAAAAATTTTTTATTTAGATTGTTAGGCAACTTTGCAAAAAGAATGCAAAAAACGACATAGATGTTACTTTATAAAATCTTCGTTCATAATAAGTGTCATGACATTTTTTTTTCAACTTTAACTTTAACTTCAATTATTATTTTTTTGTTAGAGCACTATGTTGCAACTTACTGCGCCATATGAGCTTTCATTCACTTAACATACAACTCACTAACACACTTATAAACAGCCCCCCCCCCCCCCCCCTCCTTAGTAATTTGCACTTAATTTACACTTTTGGGATCCAATATTTTTTTTCTTTTCCGTTTTTTTCAACAATAATATTTTATTTATTTAAATAAAAATACAAATTATAATATGGAAAAAACATATGAAAATTAAAAAAATACGAAAAACTAAAAATACATCTGGTTATTAATTAACTAATTTTGTTGTTGACAGCGTTGCCATAAATGCTCCAAAAACTTTTGTTGAAGGCTTTCGTGAGTTTGTCCGTCACGTAACATCTTTTTTGCCTTACTTCATTGAACTTCACATCTTTTGACCCAAGTACGTTGCTACGCATTTGATTGCGGAATACATACAACTCGTTGAATTAAGTTATGAAAAACTTTTGATATTCATTAAAATCTGTTATGCAATATGATGCAACAACACACATGATTCTTCGTATCTTGTTGATGTGATAACAACGCGCGGTTGTTGTATAATTCACCAAGGTCCTTGGAGAACACTGCAAGCTCGTTCGAATCCTTTCTTGTACTTTTTTACCGCCGTTTAACAAGCCCATGTTTTTTCTCTCTTGCAACTGTAAATGATTTTACAAACGTTGCCCACTGTGGGTATATATCGTCAGCTAGGTAATATCCTTTTCATATTGAACTCCATTTACTAGAAACGGAACCACGGGTGCGATATCATCAACAAGGTCGTCGAATAATGAAGAATTACATAAAACGTTTATATTGTTTTTCCCACCCGCTATGCCAAAAAAGCATGTGAAATCCACAAATCGTGACTAGCAACAACTTCGAGCATTATTGAGGATATTTTTTATCGCCTCTTCCAAATTAGTCGTGCCATGATTTTGGACATTTTGTCCATTCCTAATGCATACAATCAATGCTTCCAAGCATTCTCGAAAAATCATGAACGTGTTATATGCAGCATATAAATTTTGGATGTCACTCAAGTCCGACTTTCGTAAAAACTCAGGCATGTACAAATCACCAATGCACATATTAGAATTATTAAGACAATCGTGTGCGGTATGTTCATCTAAATATTTGTCAAATGCATAAGGTGTTGTGTCGTATGCCAATTGGTGTATGGCAGAAGTGCATTTCATAATAGCACTTGAACACATTAGACCCGTACAATTAGGACAGACTTTAAAGAGTTTAAAGTGCTCGGGAAGAGGACCGGCATTATAAAAAGATACACATTCGACTATTTCTTAAAATAGTATTTTACTCATACGATAGCGGCGTCTAAACTTGTATTCCTGATATTTTGGATGCTCACCAAAACAGCCACTCATCAAATGTGCTTCCGCTTTGTCGTACTCACGGTATATAGGATTTCATGTCGTTGAACTTTGAACTTCTTGTTGCATCATCTCAAGCATCTCGATAGCTTTCGTCATAAACCAAAAGTCGGTTTCGTCATCGTCATCAGAAAGGTTTTTGTACTCATCACTCGCATCCAGATTCGTATTTGTAGTTTATGTGGAAATGAAAGTGAAAGTGTTTTGTTTGTGTGTTAAACTTGTTGTATGTTTGTGTTTATTTAGAGTGAAATCGAGTGTTTTAAAAAAATAATGTATAAATGGTTTTTTAAAGGAAGATGCCATTTCATTTGCAACGGTCGAAAATTCTAAAAATACAAAACCAACGCTCCGTTGGTAGAGCAACGAGCCCCAACCAACGAGTTACTCGGTGCAGTAATGTAAGCTTAACGTTGGTCCACGTTAGACCAACGAGCCTCATACGTTCCTGCACCTAGTGCTCTTATATATTACTTGATGCAAAATATATTAATGAATTGGGTTTTAAATGCATTTTTTATTGGTAAACTTTTTATTAAGTATTACTCCCTCCATCCAAAAAAAGTGTCCACCTTACTATTTATGTTTGCCCCAAAAAAAATGTCCATTTTTTATTTTTGGATAGTAATAATGACTTGTTTTCCTACTTTACCCTTATAATCAAAACATGTATTAATTACTCATTCCTAATTTCTATATTAACTATGAGGGTAAAAAATAACTTTTTATCAATCAAAACTAGCATTAATTACACGTATCATAATTTGTATAATTTTTGTTTGTGGACACTATTTTTAGGACGGAGGGAGTATATAACACAAACGAACATTATTTAAAGTTGAAAAAATAAACTTTAAAAAGTTGTACTAGACACTTAGTGTGGGACGAAAGGAGTAATGCATTTTTGGGTTAATATACAAATTTATTACTAAACTGTCAAAAAAATGCACGTAAGGTAACGAAATTTCATTTTGTTCTTTTGCGTTACTGAAAACTTATAAAACATGACATTTTGGGTCACTGAACTTGTAAAAATATATGTAAATCATTGAACTTTAAAAAACACGACATATATGATACTTAACTATTATAAAAATACGCGTTCAGTAAATCTTCAAAACATATGAAGTAATCTGAATTATAATTTAAGAACCAAAATTAATAACATGAAAGTTCGTTACCGTATGTGCACTTTTAAAAAAAATTAATGACATGTATATGTATTAACCCTACAATTTTCGACTTCAAATTTTTTAAATAATAAGAGACTTAGGTGTAGTAACGCCGGCAATGGCATTGGCCGGCGTTACTACACCGTTAACCGGCGTTACCCAACGGCGTTGGGCTCGGCGTTGGCCAGCCAACGCACGTTGGGGTGTTTTTTTTATAATAAGAATTCATTTTAGGGTTAATAGACAAAGAAGTTACTATACTTTCCCAAAAAGTTCGCCTAAGTTACTCAATTTTCATTTTGTTCACTTAGGTTACTGAACTTTTGATAAACATACACCCCTATAATTTCAATGTTAAGCCGAGCAACCTGAACGTATATTTTTAGGTAAGTTAAGTAACATAAATGTCATGTTTTTACAAGTTCAATGATGTTTACGTATATTTTTGCAAAGTTGAGTAACCCCAAATGTCATGTTTCATAAGTTTAGTAACCTAAGTGAACAAAATAAAAGTTGTACTTAGGCGAACTTTTTAGGAAAGTATAGTAACTTCTTTGTATAATAACCCTTCATTTTACCCCCCCCCCCCCCTGAAACGGTTAGTTTATATTTTACCTATTCCCCTCAATTTTGAAAAGTTTCATTTTAGCCCCTAACGGCTAGTCTTTTTTTTTTTTAAAGAAATAAATTAAAAAAAAATCAATTTACCCCCTGAAACGGCTGAATTTTAAAAAAAATTCGTAATTTTTTTATTTCGTAATGTTTTTTTTTTATTTCGTAATGTTTTTTTTATTTCGTAATTTTTTTTAAATTTCGTAATGTGTTTTTTTATGTAATTTGTATGTTTAATTATGAATGAAATGGTTAGTTTGTTAAAATAATGAAATAATTGTTTAGGG
>BQNB010014927.1:30000-71067 GCA_026074375.1 Tanacetum coccineum | reverse complement strand
CTTAAGATTAAATGATCAAAAGATTGTAGGAGATGTATAAACTGATCTTAGACAGAAAGAAAATGAGTGCAAAAGGTGAGAAATATGTGAGGAACATGTCCACTATTTATAGGCAAAGCTGGGAGCGTTTTTACATGGCCGACCCCCTTAGCTCATAGGTCGTCCCCCTTATCACTAAGGGGGCCGCCCATAGCAGGACGCTCCCATTTTTGTCTTTTTCAGTGGAGGTGTTTCCTGGATCAGTTTTATCCATTTTTAGGTGGAAAATTTGAATTCAAAATATTTATTTTGAATAAAACATTTCTTGTAAATACCAAAAATGTTTTGTATAAGTTTTTAAAAAAATGTTTGTTACATTTTATAAAAATGTAAGATTTAAAAAAAATAAACATTTCTTTGATCATAAATAAATTAAGCATTTATTTATTCATACCTTTAAGTGGTTAATTTTTGAAATGAAAATTTACGACTAATTACTTGTTTACGTTTAATTTTACATAGAGCGTTTTTACATTTTGTAATTATCAAACGTAGAGGAGTCGAAAATATCAATAACGTTTTTAGGCATTATTTCTATCAACTGTTCTGAGAAGAACTTGCATCGGTGGGAATAAGTCAATCTTTTTCTGAGAATTTTTCCAACTAGATAGTTGGCGAAAACTGCGAACCATGGAATTTCTTCTTCATCGTTTAATGAGATATTCATAAGGGTTTCATTTGGGAAGTTGTCATCGATGTCTTCATCCCTTAATTCTTTCAGATTTGGATTTTCTAGTCGTGACAAGTGGTCAGCCGCGACATTTTCTGCTCCTTTCTTGTTTTGATCTCGATGTCAAATTATTGGAGTAGTAAAATCCATCGGATAAGACGCGGTTTAGCATCTTGCTTAACAAAAGATATTTCAACGCAGAGTGATCGGTGAAAAAAACGGTCTTTGAGAGAACAAGGTACGATCGAAACTTATCGAACGCGAAAAATACGACAAGTAGTTCTTTCTCAGTGACCGTATAATTTTTTTGTGCATTGTTGAGAGTTTTGTTGGCGAAGTGGATAGGACGGAAATGTTTTCCTTCATGTTGTCCAAGCACGGCTCCAACAGCAAAATCGCTTGCGTCGCACATAAGTTCAAACGGTTGTGACCAATCTGGTGAAACCATAATTTTTGCATTCGTTAACTTTTCTTTGAACGTTTCGAATGCCTTGATGCACTCTTCATTAAAATCAATGTCTGAGTCTTTTTCGAGAAGTTTTGTCATTGGATGGGAGATTTTGGAAAAAAATTGATGAATCGGCGATAGAATTCTACATGTCCTAGAAAACTTCTAACAGCTTTGATGTTAGTGGGTGGTGGAAGTTTGGCTATCACATCGATTTTTGCCTTATCAACCTCTAATCCTGCACTGAAACTTTTGACCTAGCACAATTTCTTCTGTCACCATGAAGTGACACTTCTCCTAGTTTAGCACAAGATGGGCTTGTTTGCATCGAATGAGCAATATGTTCAAGATTTGCAAGAAATGAATCGAATGAATCTCCAAATACTAAAAAATCATCCATGAAAACTTCCATGGAGGTTTCAAGCATGTCTTAAAAGATAGCGATCATCCACCTTTGAAAGGTTGTTAGTGCGTTGCAAAGACCAAAAGACATACGCTTATAGGCGTAGGTTCCATAGGGACAAGTGAATGTGGTCATTTCCTGATCGGCTGGTTCCATAGGAATATGAAAATATTCGAAAAATCCATCGAGAAAACAAAAGAATTTGCTCCCCGCTAGCCTTTCCAGCATTTGATCCATGAAGGGTAGAGGAAAATGATCTTTTCGGGTGGCTTCATTCAACTTGCGATAATCAATACAAACTCGCCAACCGATGACAGTTCTTGTGGGAACAAGTTCGTTCTTTTCGTTTGTCACAACGGTCATTCCTCCTTTCTTAGGTACGCAATGGACAGGACTAACCCAAGGACTATCTTCGATGGGGTAGATGATACCAGCATCAAGAAGTTTGATAATCTATTTTTTAACAACCTCTTTCATGTTTGGGTTAAGTCTACGTTGTCTTTGAATGACGGGTTTGGCATTGTCCTCAAAATTGATTTTGTGCTTACATAAAGATGGGCTAATGCCCGTAATATCAAATGTTTTCCAAGCAAACGCTTCCTTGTGATTTTTAAGAACAGAAACAAGACATTTTTTCTCATCGTCTTTAAGCATAGAGGATATGACTACTAGAAGAAGGGAATCTTTTTCCAGAAAAGTACTCAAATGAAGATGAAATTTACCCGCTGGGTGATGAATACACTACCTTTGGAGGTGGTGGTTTTTCGATGGAAGATGAAATTTTAGATTGCTATGACGGATATGAAACTCAGGTTTATAACCTATCCAGCAAATCACAGACTTTCTGTGATAATTATGATATTCGTTTAAATAGTCGTGTTAGGAAGTAAGTGTCTTTACTTTCGTTGTGAATCATAAGAAGGGTTTGTCCTTCTTATGTAGGTTTTTGTTCGTAGTTCCCTTAGTTGGTTGTGTGTGCCCATGTAACGGGCTGGGTTGTAGGACATCACCTACACCTTTGTACTTCAACGTTTTTTGGCATAATACATTTACCGGGGAAACCCTTTACCAAAAAAAAAATCTTTGAATTCTTTGTCGAGAAATGTTTCGTTGATCTTTTCTGATGTACTCAAGAATGGTTCAGAATCATCAAGCAATGCATCTTATTCTTCCTCCGTTACTTTGTCAATAACATCCATGTGAAAGCATGTGTCATCATTAGAGTGAGAATGTTGCATAGCTTTGTTGATTAGAAATGTGATTCTACCATCCCCAACTCCTAGATTTAGTTCTTTGTTTTTGACTCGGATGATAGCGTCAACGGTGTGCAAAAATGGTCTTCCTAAAATGAGAGGGAATTTGTCGTCTTCTTCCATTTGTAGGATTACAAAATCTACAAGGAATACAAATTTTCCAACTTGGACGAGCATATTCTCAGCAACCCCCATCGGGGAGGTAACTATGATTGGCTAAGCGGATACTCATCCTTGTAGGTTTCAAGGTATTCTTAAAGAGTGATGCGTACAACGAATATGGCATCAGGTTGATGCTTGCGCCAAGATCGGCCAAGGCTAGATATTTAAGTGAGTTTGCTAAGGTACACGGGGTCAGAAAGCTTCCAGGTCACCTAATTTAGGCGGGAGCTTGTTCCGAATGATGGCGGAGCATTCTTCGTTTAAGAAGGCAGCAGAGATTTGCTCCATCTTACTTTTGTTGCTCACGAGATCTTTTAAGAACTTCTTATAATTTGGCATGCAAGCTAGGACATCAACGAGGGGTGCGTTGATCCTAACTTCTTTTATTAGATCAATAAATTTGGCATAACGTTCTTCCTTCTTTTCCTTGGGCAGGCGTCGAGGGTATGCAATTTTCGGTTTATACGCCTTGAGCGGTGGTGGATCAGATTTGTCTTTCTTAGAAGAGGTCGGTTCTTCTTCCTTTTCGGCTTTGTCAGCCTCTTCATCGATATCATCGATGATAGTGGTTTTGGCATTTGGGTTTACTGGCGGATCATACGTCTTATCGCTCCGTGTGAATACGACATTCACATGCTCATTTCTGGCAGGTGGTGGTCGGTAAGGTTTGTCATTTGATGGTGAAGGTTTCAGGTTTGTTTGGGTATTACTTGGAAGTGTACCAGTTGGTCTTTGAGATTGTTGGTCGGAGAGTCTACCAAAACTTGTTACAAGGTCTTGATGGTGATTCTTTTTTGTCTTGTTCGACTTTGGTTTTGAAATTGAAGAATTGGTTTTTGACAAAGTCATTCGTCGATTTTTTGAGCAACCATGAACTCTCGCATGGTTTTTTCAAAGTCGGACTCATCTAATTTCTTTCTGTTGGCTTGGTTACTGGAGGCGTTGTCTTCACGAGGTTCTGAGTTTTCGGTTTTATATACTTGGGTTGGCGATCACGCCAATTTTCGGAATTTATACCGTAGTAGTTTCCTTGATATCCTCCTCCTTGATATCCTCCATAGGCATAGTTGGCTTCTTCTTCGGGTCCTCCGATCGGTTTGTCATCACACTTTGATGATGGGTGAGGTCCTCCATAACTATTTCATCCGTCTCGCATTTCCTTCATTTCTCCTTTAATCTCTTTTGAATTGCGATTCGATTTTTGTTGTTAACGCTTCCATCTTTTCCATGAGTTGGGAGTTGTTGCTACCTTCCGTGAAGGCAATGGTTTTCCGAAGTGGTTTGGCTTTGATTTTTTTAATATCTTTAGACCAAATCGAGTTTCAATAGTACTCGCGTCTTTGAGGACAATTAGTGTGCTTGTTAGGGTTCTTTTACGAGAAAAATTCCTCCCGGTATCGAGGATAGCTTGTTGGTTTCGTCAAGAACCGTGGTGAAGATTAAGATGATGGTTCCTCGTCCTAACAACCATGTCGTGACCAAATACAAGTAAGTCCTTCTCGTCGCAACGCATCAACAAGGGATTCATGTGGATTTTGGGTGAAAACCTCAAATTTAGCCCATGTGTCGACCGAACATTGGGGTGGAAGAATCGGCTTACGAAAGTTTGCCTCATCTCTTCCCAAGTAGTGATAACACCGGGACTTAATTCGTTGAACCAAACTTTTGCATCTCCGGAAAAGTAGATGATGGGAATGTTTTTTAGTTTGAAGGAATTTGCTTGGTATAGAATATCGGATCAGTCGCAACTTTTGATGAATTCCGGCGATGTGCTTGTGTGATAGGCCTGCGCACGGCCGTCAAATTATCGATCTTTGATCATTGAAAGGTGATGACCTTTTACGGTGAAGTTTTCTCCTAGGTCAACCGCGACGATAGCGGCCCCAAGAGTGGGTGCTACGGCTCGGTTGTTTCCCCACATGGGTTGATCGTCGGCCATTGAGAATGGTAGATCAAGAAATGGGTTATAAACGACTTCGACTTCGAAAAGATATTCAAAGGGTGGATATTTAATCTTAGGAACTCGGTCTATCTTGGGTCGTTTAATGGATTTCTTTTCTTAGTTGTTTGTGGACTAAGCTGGGTTCTTTTATATGAGACTAGTCGGGTTCATGTCCCGTAAGAAACGATGTGTGCTCATTCAAGTACCAAACGCAACCAGAGAGTGGATTTGAATGGGCTCTCGGTTTGGGAAAAAAGGGTTTAAAAAGGTTGTCCGTAAAAAAAAAAAAAACGAATTTTTTTGGGTGATCTTAGTAAAAAACCAGCCGTTGCTGGCGTGGAGTTCTAGCCGGGCGGCTGGTGGGGGTTTTTAGTCGCGAGGGAGAAGCCGGCCGGCTACTCAGCCAAGTCGGGCGGCAAAAAGCTGCAAAATCAAAAAAAACTTTTTTTCTTTTTCGAAAACAAGGTTGGGGCACCAAGGGATGATTAAAGCATGAAATTTAAAACTAAGAACACGATCAAATCACCTACAACTCGGCACCAAACATCTTTATGCTGCGTTACGGGTAAGTTTTAAATTTTATAACTCGAGTTACCGATGTACTTAGCAACACATACGGCAAGTGTGTACTCGCCCGTTGGTAGTAAGATATTGATGGTAAGCGGGATCGTCGCGAGGGGATTAGTGTGTTTTGGTCGTTGTTGTTTAAATTCAGTTTAACAATCCTAAATAGCAAGCATTGATAAAACAAAAGATTCAAATGATTAAAAACATATATTTTTTGGGGTCAAGGGTTTCCCGGTAATATTGATTACACCAAAAAACGTTTGAAGTACAATGTTGTAGATCAACGTCATACATACAACCGTTACAATGGGCAACAATCATGCCCATACAGTGCAACATAACAAACTCCCTACACAAGAATGATTTGCCATTTTAGAACAACAGAGAAGGTAAAAATATTATGTTCACACTCACATTTAGCTAGGAAAACTAAAACAAAACATTAGGACCATTTTAGCACTTAGTAAACATGCTTCTGCATTCCTTATAGCATCCACAATGACTATAAAAAAAAAAAAAAAAAAAAAAAAGAATAAAACAAAAAAAAAAAAAAAATAAAAATCTGCTCCAATAACAACCAATTCGTCTCCAAAGTAAGTAATCTAGATTGGACACTAACGGATTCTAGGTTTGTTTACGAGGATTCTGGTACAAACACCAATATCAGCGTTCAATGAAATACACAAGTCTTACTTCCAAATCTACACCAGCTAGCACGTGTAATTTGCAAAGCTTGTCATTGCACAACCCTCATGTATATCCAATCCGTAGAGACCAAACATTTACACCATTAGAAACAATTAAACTTCAAACAATAGTCTTGCATTGACATAAAACTTCTATCTCTTCATGCATCCCAACGGGACAATAAAAACACAATACAAATTCATCTCCAAAATATAGTAGACAATAACCTATTAAGAGTTAAGACATGCGAGTCACGATCATGAAGAAAATCTCCAGCAATACAAAACAATCCTTGCAGCGATTCTATCACTAAAGTATTAAGGCGAGAAGTGCCAAAAACCCAACAATTAGGGTTTGAATCTCTCGATGCAGTTTAGGCGTTGGAAATATTATCCAACCTTACGATTTGGGTTTCAAACAAGAGGAAACCCTAAACACCTTGATATTCCATCTCTCATAAACCACGAAAATTAATTAACAATAGCTTTACCAGATTAACATTAAACTAGCTAATAGAGTTTAATTCAAATAACAGCCGACGGTACAACCACGATAATTGATAAAAATTCAAACCCTAAAAATTAGGATTATGGTTAGACGTTAAAGACCAATCAGATCTTAAATGATTAGACGTTAAGCACCTGCAGATCACGCATACAACCAAACACCAAATATCTCCAAGCCGCATCAAAAAATGAAAACCCTAAGGGTAATCTTGAGTGACAACCAATGCTAAACCCTAAAACAAGGGTTTGAACATTTGTACAGCATGGATAAAAAGAGAACCACCCACAACGAGACCCTAGAAAAGATATAGCATAATCGAAACCCTAAAAGTTAGGGCACAAGGGTTCGCTGGTATAAATAAGCAACGAATTCCTGAAAGTGTAACCATTTATTGCCTTGACACGCCGCCTCCTCAAGAAATACACCCCTAGATAATCGATTGGCCTACCAATGAATCGATTCAGAGATCGTTAATGGTTAGAGAGGCGATTATGGATGGGAAAATTAGTCGAAAAAGCATTAGAGGAGAGGTGGGCAGGCAATAATTCGCACTAGAGAAAGAGTTTTTTAAGAAGGGTTGGTTTCTAAGGGTTTTTGACATGATAGGATTTCAACACAAGCTTATTAAAAACTATATTTGATTAGACTAGTTTGGGGAATCCGATTTGTATGATTGTGATGAGCATCTTAACATGTTCATTATAAGAATTAGATGGTGATCTAATCTATTGTTTTTAAAACCTTTAATCCTCGTCAAGATCGCAAGTGACAAAAACAAGCTTTAAGTTCAATCAATCAATTCAAGACTAATTCATTTTTAATTTGTTTGATTCGCGGTTCGTTTCACAAACTTGTTAACACCCACAATTATGTTTCTTTTTAGATCAAATCACTTAAGAAATGGTCAATACAAAAGGTAGCCAATCATAGACAAAAAGGCGATAACTGATTGTTAACAATAACCCTTTCAACCTGTGAAATCCCTAACAACCAATCTGATTTGATAAAACAATGTCACATGAAACATAAGCATAGATAGATCTTAGAAATAGCTTGAAATTGAGTAAAAACATGTTTATCACAATCATAATCAAATCATCATACCACAAACATCATCTAATCAAGTGCACAAAGGCACTAGCCACTCATAACAAACAAAGACATAATTCCAAAAATTATAGTTTTAAAAACATGATTAAAAGGTCTTACAAAAGTTGTAAAAGATTACAAATGATGAGGCTTTGATGCCTTGAAGAATGGTGATGAATTCTTGATGTTCTTGACCTCTTAAGGATAGATTCCTTCTTCTTCTAACTTCTGGAATTTTCTTGGGGTTTTAGGAAAGGGTTTTGACTTTGAGAGAGAGTGGAGATGACAACTAGAGAGTAGTAGAGAAAATATTAGATGGGATGTTGATGTGTGTGAAAACAATAGCCAAAAGGGTCCTACTTATACTAGTAGGAAGGAAATAGGGTAATAAATGGTAAACTTGGGGCCAAATGGTCATCAAACGCCAGGGAGAAGGGGTCTAGATCCTTTTTAATCGTTCATGAAGCTTCAAGATGAAATTGGAGAAGATGACCAAAAGTTTTCAGGCGGCTTCTTTTCCTGCCGGGCGGCTAGAAGTGGAAATTTCATTTTGCTTGGGCGGCTTCTCCTTCTGCCGGGCGGCTTCTCATCTGTTTCAGCATACACTTTTCTTGATTTTGCGTTTAAGCTTCTCGGTTGAGTTGTGCTTGGCCGTGGGTCTTTATCCTTCAACAAAACTTTATTTTAGCTCTATCTTGGGACTTGGAAGCTTGAATGATTGATTCTTTTTCTCTTGAAATGCTTCTGAACTTGATCTTGATGCGGAATTCTTCGTACTTGTACAAAACTTGATTTATTCATCATTTCTTCATCTTTTCCTTGCTTTTCCTGTACTTGGCTACAATTGCAAACACGCTTTGATACAATTTAATAACAAAACCATATAAAAATAGCCAAATAACTTATACAAAAATACGGATAACGCGACTAAAAACATACTCAATTTGCAACATTATATAATGCTTATTTTCCTCTCTAATGTGGGCGATTTTATGGCAGCCAAAAACAAAAAAAACTAATCATCTTTGCCTAATCTTTGTATAACCATTCTCTAATCGTTGCTTGGATTCAGGTTTACATCATTGGTTTCTTTATTCTATACTACAATCGTTCTTTTGTTTAATATCTAGGGTTTCGATTTCAATTTTAGGGTTTTAATCTTAAATTGGATCGACTCTATTTATTTTACATTAGTTCTGATCGTGTTTAGAGTGAAACAATCGTGGTGTGAGTTTTTGATTCTTGTGTCGTTTTAGGGTTTCGTGTTTTACTTGATTTTGGGTTTGTAGATCGATTAGGGTTCTGTTTTTTTGCCGTATTAGTCTTCATCAATTCGTGTGTGTATTAATCATGGACGTGGGTTAGCAAAGAGTTCTGATTGTATTGAAACCCTAAGCGATTAGGGTTTCCCTTTGTGTTATTGCTGATCGTGGGGTTATTTCTGTTCTTTTTTTGTGTCGAGGGTTTTTGGGAGATGGAAAAGGGTTTTCTAAACAGTGGATCTAAGAAGACGAACGTGGTGGAGAAAAGTGAATCGACGGTGCATGATATAGCGTCTCAAATCAGGATGATTGATGGTAAATTGCTAGGTAAAGATGGTAAGCCGTTGAGAGCATATCGTAAGGGACAAGGGCATCATTCGGCTGAAGCTGATGCTCAAAACCCTACGGTGGATACTCTAAATGATTCGAATACTTCAGGTGACCGGTTTAATGTGGTTGTGGGTGCTAATGAAAGTGTAACATCAAAACCTCATAATCCTAAAGGTGTTCCTTTAAAACCTATCTTGAAGAGTGCTAAAGGTACGTCTGATGTGGAGAGCAGCATTGCAACGACGATAAAACAAGGGTCTAATACTGTCCATTGCTGATCTTTTCAAACAAACACAGCAAATGAACAAGAAGATCGTTAAGGTCTCGCATATTACTACATTTGAGGAGATTAATGGAGCGGATGTGGCCATTCCTAAAGCTGTTGTGGATCAAGTAAGGGTACACTTCTCTAATACACTTTATGGTTATTTCATTGGTAAGCGAATTCCATTCCTTATTGTGGAGAAGTATGTGATGAATACGTGGGCTAAGTATGGTGTTGTACGTGCTATCATACGAAACGGTTTCTACCTTTCTTCAAGGTTATAAAACAAGGAAGATTATGGGAGCAATTAAAGAAAATGGTCCTTGGACAATTCGATTATCTCATCTCATTCTGAATATTTGGAAGCCTAATACCAAATTAGAGAAAGAGGAGGTGTTATCTATTCCGGTGTGGGTTAAGCTTCATAAAGTTCCCATTGTGGCGTATTCGGAAGTGGGGTTGAGTCATATTACATCTAAGTTGGGGAAGCCTATTATGCTTAATAGCTATGCATGTGACATGTTCATTAATCCTTGGGGTCGAAGCACTTATGCACGGGCTCTTATTGAGATGTCTTCTGACCGAGCGTTTGTGGAGTCATTGGTGGTAGGTATTCCTTTGGAAGATGGCTCAGGGCACTCTATGGAGACTATTAGCGTGGAGTATGAATGGAAGCCACCTCGTTGTGGGGATTGCAAAATTTTTGGACATACTTTAAGTATGTGTCCAAAACGTGTTATTGAGGCCACGACTAGTACCACTAAGAGTACTCCAAAGTCAGATTCTAAATCAGTTAATGTGGCTGATAACAATGGGTTCATTGAGGTAAATAACCGTAAGAACAAAGGGAAGAATCATGGCAAGTCTACACGTATTTGGCTTACAAAGCCTAAAACGAGTTTTTATCAGGAAAAAAAGGGACCAAAGAATAATCAAACTCAGACGGCAAATCAGTCCAAAGCTTCTACTTCCCGTAAGTGCAACCAGTAAGAATTCTACTCCTATGTCCAATTCTTTTGATACTTTAAGCAACCTGATGGAAGAGGGTAGAAATGACCCTCAAAGTAAGGTTGATGGCAGTATGCAAACAGGTGGTAAAGAGTCTTCCGAGGCTCATGTGGAAACAATTGGTCTATCGTCTAAGGTAACTAATGAGACTGGTTTGCCGGTTAGTAAGAATGATAAGGGGCCTTCTACTTATCTGAAACCAGCAATATGGGAGTGCATTAATGAATCTGATACTGATGATGATAATGTTTTTACTTCTTATGGGGCATCATTAGGAGGGGGCAATCAGCTTGAAGATGAAGATTTGGACTTCTCCGATGGCTATGAGGATCAAGTTTTTGATTTTCCTGGTCAACTTAAGAATTTTCATGATTTCAAGTTGAATATGAGTGGTAGGAAATAGTCTTATTTTGTTTTTTTCCTTCTTGTTAGGTCTTAAGAGGGTCTGTCCTCTTAAGTAGTTGTTTTGCTAGGTGCACTTTTTTGTTTAGTGTTGGTTTGTTGCCCATGTAACGGACCTGAGATGTTAGGACTTCACCTACATCCTTTGTACTTCAACGTTTTTTAGTGTAATATATTTTACCGGGGTATGAATTCCCTTTTACCCAAAAACAAAACAAGCCTCAATTTTGAGCGCTATCAAAAGGTTCAAAATTTTTTATATGGATAGCTGGATATGAGTAATCGGCGTTGCCTCATAAATGTAATCTTAATAGCTTGAGCGTGTCGGAGTAGTAGTATATTACGGCGAGGGGGCGGAGTCTAGCTGTCCCCTCGTTGACAGATGGTAACGTGAAATCTCAAATCATATTATGGAATTAGAGGTTCCCGCGGTATTGATATTCAGGCGATCTCTTGTCCCTCTTGAAATGGTAACGTGAAATCTTCAAATCATATTTTGTTTGAGTGTAATATTGCCAAGGACATTTGGATGCTTGTTCGTAAATTGTGTGATATTTCTTTTCCTCCCTTTACTTCGTATGAGCATTGGAAGGGTTGGTTTACTTCGTGGCAGGTGGTTACAGAGAAGTCTTGGCGCTTATCAGTTATTTTTTCTTCTTCTCTTTGGTGGCTTTGGAGGTATCACAACATTGTTACTTTTCGTTCACACCCGACGAGAAAAAGTGACCCTTTCAAAGCAACAACTTCAATTAAATATATTTAATTGAAGTTGTTACTTTTCGTTCACACCCATATGTAGTTGCAAGAGATTTATGATTCAGATAATGTTCATTGTATCACTGATATTTTTTATTGTTTCGGAGTCAGTTATTATCTCATGCATCTATATCTATCTATCTATTAATTTCCAAATATGTGTCACAATTTTAACCTATCCACGCTATCTTTTTTTAGGGCATTCATTATGGTGGACCTTTAAAAGGTTTATAAATTTGTTACCTCTTACAATGTCATTAATTTATAAATTATGTATTTATTCTCACTATGGATAAAACTTTTGAGGTTTATAAATTATTCAAACATAAATTAGATAATATTATGATACATTAATTTTTATAAATTAATTTATAAATTAGGATTAATTTCATATATCACCTTACTTTGAACATTAATTTCATATATACCCAAAGTGCAACCCATGGATGCATATTGTACAATGTTTTTAAAGCATGTTTGGGTATATATGAAATTTCCATTTTAAATAAAGGGAATTATGAAATTGCCCCTATAAATTATTCAAACATAAATTAGATAATATTATGATACATTAATTTTTGGACCTCAATGGTTCCTCACTGTTATAAAAAAATTTCTTAGACCTCTTTCTCCGCAAACTTCTCCCCCTGTTAGTCTACAACTTCTAATTCATTCGTTTCATCTCTACTACCCAAAAAACTGAAATTGGCAGTCAAAAAATTACACTTCATACGTTTGTGCATTTTTTTAGAAAAGAAAACAGATTCTGGATGGTAAATGAATGGAGTTTTATTAACGAACTCATGTATGAAGTGTGAATGCGGATGGTAATTGGTTAACAAGCAGAGGTTCAAGGCATAGTAAATTGGTAATTAACACACATTTCCTTTCTAATAGTCCTTTGTTATTCGATCAAGTTTAATTGAATACAACCTGAGAATATGACGTTGTATCCATTTCCTGACATGCGTTTGATTTTAGCGTTCGTAATTGGATTTTAATTTACGAAATTGATTTGTGTGTACTTGAATGAGATTAGTAGCCATGAATTGATATTGTTTGGAACATGTCCAACCCTTATTGTTTTTTAAACCTCTGATTGAATCTCATCCTTGGGTCATTACTTTGGTTTATGAATATAGCTTTATGTTTTTGTCAGGTTATTTTGTTTTGTGGACAACGGGTTAGAGATATATAATCAATTGGTTATGTTGTCTCTTTCGTTTAGTTCATTTTTTAAGCTTTCATTTTCAAGTTTCATGACCTAATTACATTATATATGATGATTATATGAAGATGCACGCAAAGTGTTTGTTGAAATGACAGACATAATTGCAGCTTTGCATACTTATCTGGTTTGTTTAAATTTACGGATTGAATTATGTATACTTAGTGCACTTGAAAATGATTTGAATGTCTAATGATATATTTAGATGATTCAAATTGTTTTGCATACTTCATTACTTCAGGAGTAAGAAAAAGGATGTAGGAAGACAACAATATTCAGATGGTACATGCAGTAGCCTTTATCAGCCAACAATATGATCATAATATGTTAACTAAATTTAAATGAGTAGTTTTGAGTGTTTGCCTAAAATGGCTTATATCATCAAAAATATGTACTTAACAGGTCAAAACTTGCTTATATTTGTAGTATACAAGCAGTTTAAATAAGCAAATCCCAAACACCCCTTTAATTGCTTTTTTAGTCAGAATTAAAGAAATAAGTTGTTTCGTACAAACACTATACTTTACTAATTTGCATAAAAAGGCACTTACCGTGTATAAATTTTCAGGAGTTGATTGTCTAACATGAATGAATTTTGCTAATAAAGGTTTTGAGAATATGAGAAGGTAGAATGTATAGTTTAGACAAATGTGGTAAGCACGAATTAAACTTAGGTGTAAGTAACTCAATACGAAGTAATAATGAGTTAAATGGTGTCTCATACACATTGATTAACTTAGCTTAGTCTTAAAGCAAATGAGTTGGACCACACATTGGTTATTTGATTGATTACTCTATAGAGCTACAGTTTCATGCATTAGAACACACAAATATGTATCCAATAATGTTACCGGGATTTTCGGTATATCACCGATCTGTTTGTACTTTCTTGATAAAGCGATTGATCTACTTATAAGATACTGATTATGCAACAATGATTTCTACAATTTATAAGTTGTATTATTTGGAGCTCTTAACTTAGGAATCACGAATAGCAGTAGGTAAATAGACTATGACAGAGGTTATTGAGGTTATCGAGGCGATCAAGTAGTGAGAGAGGTTCTTGGAAATTCAGCTACAATCTAACATAGGCAAACTAGGGTGAGGTGGCTCTTTTCGCGTTTATGTTTAATTTGGTAACTTTAATTATCTTTTCCGTTATTAGAGTTTGATTTATCTTTCTATTCTTTAATAAGGACTATTAGCAGCGTGCAAGCAATGTGTGTAGTTAATAAGAGAAACGACGCCTATCAAGATTAAACGTGCAGTAGAGCAATGATCAGGATAGATTCGGACACCATAAGAAAACTAAGGTTGCATACAGGTTCGTTCATTTAACAACATAAGTTGTGAAATAATTCCAATAAATTAAAGGACAATAATTATTGTTTTTGATGGTATACAGGCTCACCACCGTAGTTGCAAAGCACATTCATACTACAAGAGTATTTGGAACGCTCATTGTCTGTACCTTCATCAAAACAGGATGCTAAAGTACCAAGTGACAGAATTCTACGCATGCCTTGTCCGTGAATTACATTCCCGTTTCTTTGTTAAAGTAATCAAAACTAAAGAAAAACTATCCAATTTTTACTGCAACAATTAACAAATAACTGCTCATGAACTACTCCTAGGCAAACCACCTTCCTCTTTTTATCAGTTCACGATCGATTATATGAAACTCAGATTAGTTTACTATGTCACACAAGTCTAAATTTTATTGTGATAGATGCCATAAGGTATTTAACTGGTAACATCAATTTGAGTTATTGGAACTAACCTGCCTTTCAAACTCAATCACATAATTATTCGAGGATTTTGTGATGACGAGGTTTTGCTGAAATTATGCATGGAGAGGTGACTATATCATAGATAAGTAAGACCATATTCTGAGTCATTCAATACATATTTATTTCATTCGTAATCCTTTTTTGACGTGCTATAATTTTTGGTCATGTGATATTAGCCAAAACCATGAAAAGAAGGAAAGGCAGCAGGGATGGAGATAAAATGATAACTTAAATCAGGTTTGTTTCTATATTTCATTCTTAATTTCATAAGCAAAGTATTTGTTGATTTCTGGAAACTACGTGATCATGAAAAGTTAATCGTTTAGGTTGTTCTAGACTTGAAAATCAACCATTTTCACTGTCAATTATCGAAACTTTAAATCGTAATAGTTGTTCATGGTTGTCCAAACTATTGGCTACTACTCCTAAATCATTGTTGTATTTGTTTGCTACAAGATGATATTATCTTAATATTATCTTTACGATGGTGATCGAACAAAGTTTGTGAAGAAGGTTAGCTTTTCTTGAAATGTTGGCCTGTCCGTGAATTACATTCCCGTTTCTTTGTTAAAGTAATCAAAACTAAAGAAAAACTATCCAATTTTTACTGTAACAATTAACAAATAACTGCTCATGAACTACTCCTAGGCAAACCACCTTCCTCTTTTTATCAGTTCACGATCGATTATATGAAACTCAGATTAGTTTACTATGTTACACAAGTCTAAATTTTATTGTGATAGATGCCATAAGGTATTTAACTGGTAACATCAATTTGAGTTATTGGAACTAACCTGCCTTTCAAACTCAATCACATAATTATTCGAGGATTTTGTGATGACGAGGTTATGTGAAATGTGCAAGTGAGGTGGACGCATATCATAGATAATAAGACAATATTCGTGTCATTAATAATATTTATTTCATTGTAATCCTTTTTTGACGTGCTTTAATTTTTGGTCATGTGATATTAGCCAAAACCATGAAAAGAAGGAAAGGCAGCAGGGATGGAGATAAAATGATAACTTAAATCAGGTTTGTTTCTATATTTCATTCTTAATTTCATAAGCAAAGTATTTGTTGATTTCTGGAAACTACGTGATCATGAAAAGTTAATCGTTTAGGTTGTTCTAGACTTGAAAATCAACCATTTTCACTGTCAATTATCGAAACTTTAAATCGTAATAGTTGTTCATGGTTGTCCAAACTATTGGCTACTACTCCTAAATCATTGTTGTATTTGTTTGCTACAAGATGATATTATCTTAATATTATCTTTACGATGGTGATCGAACAAAGTTTGTGAAGAAGTTTTAGAGTACAAGGTGCGCTGTTATGATACATTAACTAGAGAAATTTTAATCTTCACCATGGGTTGATATGTCTTATAACATATAAAGTTTGAATTCATGATAGGGTATGTTTGGCGAAATGAGCTGGGGGCTGGGGCTGGAGCTGTGGCTTATATTATAAGCCAAAATTGAAAGTTGTATTTTTGTAAACTTGTTTGGCAAATGGGCTGGGGCTTATTATTGCAAAATTACTAAAAATGACATAATTAAATGAGTTTTATGGTATATGTTAGATATTTTTGTGGGTAAATATGTAATTTATGGTTCATAAGCCAGGGTAAAGTTTAAGACCCTTTACGGGGTTGGATGGCTTATAGAGGCTTATGACTTCATTAAGCTGCGTGACTAACGGGGCTTATTTTATAAGCCGACTTATTTTAAAAGCCCAAGCCCCAATAAGCCCCTATAAGCCTCTCCCCAAACACACCCATAGTAGGAGAGACTGCTCATAACCCTTGTCCCTTGATAGAAATTTTATCATTAGTTGATAGCTAGAAAAGAAAGTTGACATTGCCTGATTTGTTTATTGTGGTAAAATAAAAATCATAGGTTACTCTATCCATAATACCATAAAAATTGTTGTAAGTTTGGGATTGTCGCTACTATAAAGATTGTTGTTTTTGGGACTGTCGCTATCATAAAGATTGTTGAGCAACTTATACGGGTTTCTGGAAATTTAACTTTTCAGGGATGCCAACTATTTTTATTTTAGGAATATGTTTATTAAATATTAAACCTATTACCTTGCTTCATTGCTATTATATTGATTTTAGTATTAATGCGAAAAGGGTGGCTACAGATTTCAAATATTGCAATTTATCACTCGTGGCGAGAGAAGGGTAATGTCTTTTTAAAAATCTTTCCGGCTTTTGTTTTCAGGCTTGATCATATATCTTAATAGTTTGAGAAATTAGAAAAAGAAAAGTTGAACAATTGAAATATTCTTATGTTTGTGTTTATTTGTGTACGTATATTACATTTGTAGTGTGAAATAATGATTCATTTGAATAAGATATAAATAGCTGATTTAAATTGCTTACTTTTTTTGGTTACTCCATTATTTTCATTGAAAGTGCACTATAAATATCAAGGAAGAAGGATGTTTGTATGGAAACATGTTGAATTCCATGGTTAGTGACTTTGTTGCAACTGTGAACTGTGGTGTGAAAGTGATCTCAAGTAGGTATAAAAGGGTAGTAGTAAAGGTTGTTGAAAATGTGACCCGTGGGTTGAAATTGACCCCAAGTGTGTTTGAGTGCTTGCAATATCTTAAATCTATTTTAGTGCAAGAGATTAGACTCAAATGATATAACTACAGTTCTGTAATCTTATATGTAAACTGTGTATATGGTTCAAGTGACAGAAAACGGTTCGCGGCCAGAATGTTCTGACACACCTAAAAAACTACCCGTACTGATGCAAGCATGCACAACTTTTGATGTGGGGTTTATGAAACTATGTTATACAAACCAATAAAACTATGTTATAAAAATATATCAAAATAGATGTTGAATTAAAGAGAACAAAATTTTAAAAAATATGGTGAAATTATAGCATAACAAAAACTAATAGATAAAAAGATATTTCAATTTGAAAGTAAGGGTGATTTTTTAATTAAAATGTGACACGTGTCACTCTATGATGTATTCTTTTAAAATGAGATATATGGTCAAGATTGCACTTCCTTTATTTTAATTTTTGATCCCCACTATTTAAATGCTTTATATACGTAATAGTCAAGATTGCACTACGAAATATACCAGCCAGTTGTTTTGCAAAAAAAAATTATTTCCTTTTATTCTAATTTGTTTTATTTCTAATATTACTCTTAAATTATTTGTGGTTGTGTTATACAATGTTTGTAGCGTGGATTTTAGTTGGTCGAAATGATATAGTCATTCGTTCAATTGTTGGAAGGTATTCATATGATGTTCTTTTATAATATTCAATTTATCTGCAAAAAGGTCATTTCTAGGCGGGCAAATTGCATAAAAGTGTACTAAACAAATTCAATTTCAATTTAATGTACTCAACTTTTTTTTTTCTGATTTAATGTACCAAACTTTTTTTTGGTTGCAAATGAAGACAATTAAGAGGTTACCAAGTCACCATCAATTACCCTTTTCTCCAACATGGTTTCGGCAACTAGCATTAGACGACCCAACACCACCACCTCCAAATCGATCACTCCGCACCACCCAAAGATTTTTCTGACCTATTTCCGCACGATTTTCTCCGTTTTCAGACAGATTTCGACGTTTTAGTCCGTTTTTCGACGATTTCAAAACCGTTTTCGCTACCGAATTTCGACTGATTTCCATGTGTTTTGACGGATTTTCAACCGATTTTGAATGTTTTCGAACGATTTTGACCGTTTTTGAATGTTTTAGACATATTTTGACTGTTTTAGTCCGTTTTCGACCTATTTCAACCGTTTTGACTGATTCGCCCGATTTCCATCGTTTTTGATCGTTTTCGACGGATTACAATCGATTTTGACCGTTTTTGACCTTTTTCAACCGATTTCAACCGATTTCGATCGTTTTCGACCGATTCCGTCCAATTTTGACCGTTTTTGACAGTTTTTAACCGTTTCCGATGGAGAATGAACGTAAACGAACAAATCGTACAAAAATAGACGAAACGTACAAATACGTTTCACATCGTCTTAAAAAGTACCGGAAACGTTCCAAAAAAGCTTGACATCGTTTGGAAACCGAACTGAAAACTGCCGAAACGCACGAAAATGGATGAAAATCGGTTCGGAAAAGGTTCAAAAAAAACGTTGAATCGATCCAAAACAGACGTAAAGGTTCGAAAACGCTCGAAATCGGTCACAATCGGTCAAAAACGGTCGAAATCGGTTGAAAATGGTCGAAATCGGTCGAAATCGATTGAAATCCGTCGAAAACGATGAAAATCGGTTGAAAACTGTTGAAATCGGTTGAAAACGGACTAAATCGGTCGAAAACGTTTGAAAACGGTCGAAAAAGGTCAAAATCGGTCGAAATCGGTTGAAAACGGTCGCAATCGGTCGAAACGGAGGAAATCGGTCGAAAACGGTTAAAATTTGTCGAAAACAGTCGAAATCGGTTGAAAACGGTCGAAACCCGTCGAAAATGGTGGTGGTTGTGGCTTGCCGAAGGCGGTAGTGGTGGAGGTCGCCAACTAGAAAATCATGTTGGAGAAGAAGGTAACTTGATGGTGACCTGATAACCTCCTAATTGTCTTCATTTGCAACCAAAACAAAAGTTGGGTACATTAAATTGAGAAAAAAAAAGGTTTAGTACATTAAATTGAAATTGAGTATAAGTTTAGTACACTTTTATGCAATTTGCCCTTTCTAGGCATACATTAAACTTGAAAAACTAAGGTTTTTATCATTTAGGATTGATCATATATTGTGCTTTCAATGGGGGATCTCTGGACTTGTCGTTTGACTTGAATGCATAGCTGTTTCTCTTTTAAGTATCTTTGTCATATTTAGTAATCCTGATTCATTTCAATCGTGTTTCGTCTTACTAATCACTAAAACCTTATTTTGTCAGGAAAAAACAAGTGGTCCCAATAGCTCTAGCCTCATTGGGTGTAGTGGTGAGTTAAAATTCCCTACTCTTGATGTTGAACTTTTAGATTTGCCACTGGAGAGTCCTGGTGTTGATCTCTTATGTCAATTATATTGCTTTCATATTTTTCGTCCCCTTTCTTATGATGGGGAATAAGTCCGACTCTGAACCGCATGAAGATCCTTGAAGATTAATATTGTTGGACCAATGCAATTGTTATTCTAAAATATTAAGTTCAAATTTGTTAATTGTTCAGTTTAGGTAAAAGCAATCATCATTTGTTTGATTGTTCATGAACCTCACTTCCACTTGTCATATCTGTAAATTTATGTAGCTGCTCAACTCCTTCGTTTATGTTTCTACTCATATTTCAACTGTTATCACCTCTTTCATCTTTGAATAGATTGATGGAGTGAAAAGTATAAACTTTTTGTGGCCTCCAAGAGTGTGCTTAGAATCCTACTAGAAAAAAGGTGATTATAATGTTTTATTCACTTGATTTGATGTGTATCTAAACGATACACGTCCAAGCTACAATTTTTTTTTAATTTGCATTTGTAAGTGAATAAAACATTATAATCACCTTTTTTCTAGAAAGTGTATCCAACTTGACACCTTTATTTATTGTGTGTAGTGTACTAATTTTTTTGTTAAAGTGTCAATAAACTTTTGAATTTCGACTATTGTATGTATTTTATGACCATTTTACCCTTATGTTTCTAAACCAGCCTATTTACCGTGAAGGGTAAAATGGTCCTAAAATACATACAATAGTCGAAATTCAAAAGTTTATTGGCACTTTAACAAAAAAATTAGTACACTACACACAATAGATAAAGGTGTCAAGTTGGATACACTTTTTTATAATTTGCCTAAGTTTTTAAGCTTATTTTATTTTAAAGTTATATATATATTTTTTTTTCTAGTATTATCGTATCAAGATTAGAGTTGTATATTAATATTTTATTTCTAAGCTACATGTTTACTTGAAGGTAAATCTCCTCTTTTTTCTTATACATTGTTGTATAGGCTCTTTATTTTTCTTTCTTTCTTCTCTCTTTCTATGTGGGATGTGTTTTCTTTTTACTTTTTTTTAAACATGTGTTTTTCTTTTTTACTTTCATTTTCTATATCTAATAAGTACACTATTATTTTTTGGTTATTACTAGTTTTTTTAAACAACTAAATGATAACTCTTTTAAGTTTAATCTATATAAATACACTTATTTATCTTACTTAAACTTATATAAAGCATTTGAATGTGCATTTTTATTTGCATAAGTCTTGAGTGATTTAAGTTTACACACTTTTGCTTTATAGAATGATCTTTAATATAACAACTATAGACATGCCATACATCATGGATTATGGAGTATCAAAGTAATTTTTAAGCTAATTTGATATTTGATGCAGTTGAGTGTGACATTGAGCCAATAAGGGTTATGTTCTATTTTACTCTTACGAGTTGATTTATGATATAGTTGTGTGCTAAAATATACGATTTTGAATGAGAGTCGAGTCACAAGTTAATAGTTATATGTCATGCACACAAATACATATAAACAAGCCACACACATAAAAGCATACATAAGTAAGAAAACTTAAAATGAGAAGGATGATAAATTATTATAACCACCCATTTGAGATGCTTCTACTTGAATTAGATGTATATCTATCCATTTAGATGCATCTCAATTAGTTTCGAAAATGATTTTGATGTAAAAACGAAGCAAAGTAGTACTAGCAACAAATTTGACTTGCCTGGGACAAAAATTACATAGGATTCGCCTAACTTGATTAAATGCATCTTATATTATGTGACTATTGCATTAGTTTTCTAACATACACACTATATTAATTTTGAAAAATATTCTCGATATTAATTCGAGACTTTTATTCATCTTACATTAATCTACAATTGCTACTAAAACTTTACTAATTTGTTTTATTACTTTAGTTCATGCTCGTTTATATAACACCTACTTTTCACCGCTTTTGTTTGTTTATATACCATCTTCATCCCGCTCCAATCCCGACCATATACCAATTGTTTTATGATCCCAAATTCGTTCATCCAGAACTGTGATGATGGTATTGTCATCTCGGGTGATAATGATGATGAGAATGCCTAAAGCGATTGTTGAGAAAAAATTTCATATCAGGTTTTGGTAGTTGGGCATAAAAGAGTTTAGAGTCTAATTGATAAAAGTGAAAGTGATGAAAATTAAAAGTGAAGCATATAAAATCGTACACCCAAAACCCTAATTTCGCGTTTTTCTTAAAACTAAATGTTATAATGGTTAAATATTGTTATAATCTATCCTAACATGCTTAACTAATCTTAAAATAACTACTTTATTGATTAATGAAGGAATTTGACCTTAAAACCCGCGCATTTACGTTTTGAAACCCTAATTTGACCCGTTTTACTTCCTAGCTTAACGAATCATTAAATTAAACTTGTTATGTTAAATCTTCATATTTTAGTTTATTATAACTTATAAATGTCTAATGAAATGTTAAAATAAGCTTGCATGGCAATTTGGACATGTTTTGTAATTATAATCCATGCAAGGGGTATATATCGTAACTTTCTGAAACTTATAACTAAAGGGGCTGAATATGTCATTTTATCAAAGTTATAACTATAGGGGTCTATTATGTCACTTTTCAAACTCCAAGGTTTACTTGGTATATCAATAAAAGTTGAAGGACCAAAGTCGTAAAAATGCAAACCCTAGGGGTCTACTTGCAATTTTCCAAACCCTAGGGTCTAAAATGTAACATTTTGAAAAAGTATAAAATCATGCTCAAAACATTATTTGACATAACTTTAATTAACGCTTCTCGTGCTTAACATTTCCAGATATTGATTAAAACGCTTAAAACCGATTATATCGTATCACAATATTAGGGAGCTTCATATTAAGGAGTTTCATCTTGGTATTACGTTCTGACTGAGTTGTTGGGTTTACGATTTAAAGTGCCCTAGCTCCTCAAACGTTTACTGAATGACTTCTGAATTATGATGGCCCGAACAGTGATACAATAATTCCAAACTCTTCAATCAAACTCATAACTCTTAAACCAAAGTTCTAAAGTACAATCTTCCTAAGACTTGACATATTCTACTCAGGTTGTGTGACGTGGCTATTTACTATCATTTTACTATATCAACCTTCCCTGGTTAAGATTGTGATAAGATCGTCAGCTTTCATTTCAGAATATTTATTACATCTACCTACCAGGTGAAGTAAGAAAACTTAAAATGAGAAGGATGATAAATTATTATAACCACCCATTTGAGATGCTTCTACTTGAATTAGATGCATATCTATCCATTTAGATGCATCTCAATTAGTTTCGAAAATGATTTTGAAGTAAAAACGAAGCAAAGTAGTACTAGCAACAAATTTGACCCGCATGGGACAAAAATTACATAGGATTCGCCTAACTTGATTAAATGCATCTTATATATGTACATGCATCTAGCTTTCAAACATACACACTATATTAATTTTGAAAAATATTCTCGATATTAATTCGAGACTTTTATTCATCTTGCATTAATCCACGATTGCTACTAAAACTTTACTAATTTGTTTTACTACTTTAGTTCATGCTCGTTTATATAACACCTACTTTTCATCGCTTTTGTTCGTTTATATACCATCTTCATCCCGCTCCCAATCCCGCACCCAATACCAATTCGTTTTTCGATCCAAATTCGTCATCTGGAACTGTGATGATGTTATTGTCATCTCAGGTGATAATGATGATGAAGACATGCTAAAGCCGATTGTTGAGAACTTCATAATCAAGTTTTGGTAGTTGGGCAGAAAAGGGTTTAGAGTCTAATTGATAAAAGTGAAAGTGATGAAGATTAAAAGTGAAGCATATTTGAACTTATGTTTATAAAATAACGTTTGAAATAATCATGCAACTATAAAAGCTTGTCGCTATAAAGTCATGTTGTTGTGCACGAGTACTCATCTAGTAAAAGTATAAATCACCCAACGATGTATTTTTATAAGATGATCATATCACATCTCAAGCGATATATAGTGTTACTTAATTTTTATAGGTGCTTAATCTTACTCGATATTTTATCATAACACTAATTCGATGTTATTATACTAGGTTTTACTAATTCATGTAATTATAATTTTTTAGTTTCATTTTATTTTATGCCGCCTTGTCTGCGACGGAAGCTGTTGAAGAAAGATGCAACACCTAAAAATGAAGCTCTCTAACAAACACATGGTTTGAGAATATTGTTATAAATATTGATTAATGGATAATGGGGTATTTGCTTTGTTTATTTGTTATACGTGTTTGAAATCGTGAAAAACACATTCTTGTAGCATTATAAATAAAACAACTCTATGCATGGTTTAAACTCAGTTTGAATATAACTGTTGCAAGTTGCAACAAACAATCTCATTTTTGTTTTAAAATTAAAAACATAAAAGTTTTATTATCTTTTATTTTCTTTGCTAACTAGAAATACTTCGACAAAAAGAAATAAGAAATGAAGTTTGAAAATATCAAAAGAACAAGAGAAATTGAAATTATAGGAGGGCATAGTTAGTATACTTATCTCACATCGCTTGAAAAGGAAAACTTTCAAGAGAAAAAACTATATATAAGCAAAGCCCCCACCCTATTTTGAAACATAATTAAGCTTTAGATGTTATTAAGCATTGATATTGTGTTTTAACAATATTTGTTGAGCTTATAAGTTATATATATTAACTTTAGTTTGAGCATTAGAACAATTTTTATAATTGTAATGTAAATGAGTTTTTAAGCTCGAGCTTGAGTTAATAAGCGAGCCTATCAAGCTACATCTTTTATACGAGCATCTTAAGCCTGGAAGTTAATGTATTGTAACAGTACAAAAAAAGTAAAATATCTTAAATGATCTTCGAGCTCAAGCTCGAACAACAAAAATATATTCGAGCTCGAGCTCGAGCCAATTAATAAAAGTTTATTCGAGCTTGAGCCGAGCTCGAGCCGAATAATTAATAAACGATCCTAGCTTGTTTAGGCCAAAACTCGACTCGGATCGGATCGTTTACACCCCTAGTGTCAACCATTCCACGATAATGTGTAGGGTCAACGGCTTTCCCTTGTGTATCTTCATCCAATTTGGATTTCTCCACCATGGGAGTATCCATGAGGTCACTATATTCCATACCATATTTTTTCAAAGATTCCAGATCATATTTAGACTTGGTTTAAAAAGATGCCTCTGGGACTTTGTGAAATCTGTAGTCCTAGAAAAAATAATATTTTGCCCATCATCGACATCTTAAACTTTGAACACATTAATTTTGAAAATTGGTCACATAGTTCAGGTGTAGTAGACGCAAAGATTATATCATCAATATAGATTTGTACCAGGAGAATGTCTTTGCCTTGTCTTCTGATGAACAATGTAGGATCCACGGTTTCTTTAGAGAATTCCTGAGAGAGTAGAAACTTTGACAATAGATCGTACCAAGCGCAAGAAGCTTGTTTCAACCCATAAAGAGCCTTCTTAAGCTTGTACACATGATTAGGATTGTCTTGATCCACAAACCCGTCCGGTTGGCTGACATAAACTTCTTCGCGCAGAATGCCGTTCAAGAATGCCGTCTTAACATCCGTTTAGTAGACGATCATATTCATGTGAGCAACATATGCGAGGAAAATTCGAATAGCATCAAGTCTAGCCAATGGAGCAAAGGATTCCTCAAAATCAATTCCCTCTTCTTGACGGTAACCACGAGCAACCAAACGAGCCTTGTTCTTTAGAATTCCACCTGATTCATCAGGTTTCACCTTGTAGATCCATTTTAAAGTAATAACCATCACTTTATCTAGACGAGGAACGAGTTCCTAGACTTCAAGACGTTCAAATTCATTAAGCTCCTCTTGCATTGCTTTAATCGAACATGCTTGAGTTAATGCGTCTTTATAGTTCTTTGGTTCAACTGATGTGAGAAAGGCATCATAGTAACAAAATAAGGCTTGTTTATGGAGTTGGAGTCTTGATGTGTGTTTTCTACAAGCTTTAAATTTATAATAACTAGAAATACCGATTTTGACTAAAAACTCCATTTTGGTTTACGTGTATCTGAGTTAGGAGCCAGCAGTGTGTACAATGGTGGGAATAACGTCCGAAGAAGAAGATGTTTCAAAATTATTTTCTGGAATTGGAATGCCAAAGAATGGATCGTTATTCATGTGTGCAACATCTAAGTCATGATTCTCTTCTTCAACATCGTTAGAAATGACAGGAGATTGAGTTTCGGGTGTTGTTTGTGAGTTACTAGGTGATGGTGCATCTTGGTCAACAGTTGTTGAGGAAGGTGAACCGGTTGATGCAGCAGGTTCTGGAGCTACTACTTCAGCAATTGGAGCAATGACGTCAAGGGCTGGGCGATCAGCACTTGATAGAGGGTTGAGTAATTCATCAAACAGTGGTTGAAATAAAATATCCCAATCAGTTCTTAAAGGTGGTACAAACGGTGTTAAAGGAGGAGGGTTTGGCACGAGTCCTGAACTGATTGTTGCAGGAGTCATTTCATGAAGTGCGGGTTCTAAACTGCTGTGTTCAGAAGCCATCGCTATCAGCTCATCAAAATCTACATGGATTGTTTTGATGATTTGTCTGGTATGTCGGTTGTAAATTCGAAATGCTTTCTTTTTGGGTGCATAGCCAATGAAAATACCAATATTAGCTTTCGGTTATAACTTTCTCGAGTTCTCGCTATCATTTGTCAGATAACAAAGTGCACCAAATACGTAGAAAATGATAAGTCTGGAAGTTTGTCATGTAAAAGCTCATATGGTGTTTTACCATGACGAAGACGTATGATGTAACAATTTTGGGTGTAACATGTGGTAGCAACTGCTTCTGCCCATAAGAATAACAGAGCTTTTGCATAAATCAACATTGTGTGGGCAGCTTCAATTAGTGTACGATTATGTCTTTCAACGACACCATTTTGCTGTGGAGAGCGAGCAACAGATGTTTCATGAGATATGCCAACCTTCTCATAATATTCACGCAAAGTTTGATTAACAAACTCAGTTCCATTGTCCGTTCTTATTCGTCGGACAGGTGCTTTAAGCCACAACTGGATCATCTTGAGAAACTTAATTATGAAATCTGGAGCTTCATTTTTTGACCTTAAGCACGTTACCCATGTAAATCGAGAGTAATCAGCGACAATGACGAGGATGTACTTCTTTCTATTAACACTTGCGACACGCATTGGACCACAAATATCCATGTGCAAGAGATAGAGTTTTTCTTGGTTGGTGTCTTCAGATTTAGGTTTGTGAGGTTTCTTCTTGCTTTTTCCCATTGCACACGCAGAACACAGATGGTCCTTTTCAAACTTTAGCTTAGGGAGACCTCGAACAAGATCGTGTCTAGCTAAATGGTTAATTGCACCAAAGTTCAAATGAGATATACGTCGGTGCCATAGCTTGTACTTAGTATTTGAGGCCTTTGACAAGAGACATATAGGAGAGGACGCCATCATATCTCCAAGAGACAGAGTATACAGATTGTTGCCTCAAGATCCAGTTAATAGATCAACACCTTCTAGATTGCGAATGAAGTAGGTGTGTTAACAAAAAGCAACTTCAAGGTTTGAATCACAGAATTGCCCAACGAAGAATAAGTTGTGTCTAAGTCTTTCCACGTAGTAAACCCTTGAGATCGTAACATTCCCAATCTGATAATCAACATATCCCAATATCTTTGCCACATGATCATTTCCGAATTTGACAGTACCTAAAAATTTATTAACGAAATTTGTTAGCTGAGAGCGATCTACGATCATATGCTTGGAGCAGCCAGAGTCCAAATACCAGAGAACAATTTAGACAACCTGCATTCATCAAGAGAAGAAGATGGAACATCAGAAACTATGGATCTCTAAGATTTACTGGGTTCCTTATTGTTAGCAGATATAGATTTAATAATCTTAGGTTTGCTAATGGGAACATTAGTTTTAGATTTCCTAGGTTTCCTTGAGTAAACCAATGTTACTACAGGCTTAGGTGTATCAGTTTCTAAAGTAGTTGGTTTCTTAAGGGGCACTTCAGCAGTTGTGGTAATCCTAGTTAAAGGGCACGCATTTCCTACTATAGTGAAGGTCCGACCAGTAGGTCTCCAAGTGTATCCAATATTTGTGAACACATTTCCTGTTGGTTTCTAAACTATTCTCTTTGAACTTTTCTTAACAAATTTAGATTTAGCATGAGCATTCACATCATTGATAAAATCAAGAACACACAAATCATGATTATCAGAAAGCATGCAACCATTACACTTAACACAAAAAAGTTCAGAATTCGTATTAAGCTTGGAATTATGCACATTTGCAGTTCCTTTAGGTTCAACAACACAATTCTTATTTTTCAAACTAGATTTAACTGTCTTAGGGTGGGCTTCTACTTTATTATTTTGAGTACTACTTAGTGTTCACTAAATTTTATCTTTCTTTGTATTGCCTGAAGGCTGTGATCCGCTAGCACTAGTAGATGGTTTTACTCTTGTAGAAGACAACATAGGTTTGTTAGACACCAGATTTGATGAAGAAGCTGTGTTTATGTTTGTGTTTCCTAAGGATGTGACGAGCTCAGTAAATCTAACTCTTTTGTCCTTGTTCTTTGGGGTCACAACCACTAATTTGTCACTTGAATTGTTGATGCTAGGGTAGGTTTGTCTGATGATTATAAGCAACTTCTGAATTCGTTTGGCATACTTACAAGCAGAGTCTAAGGAATTATTTAAAGGATTTTGGGATTTTCCTTGTTTAACTACTTCCCTAAGAATTGCAGCTTATTCCTGAGTGTGCCTAAGGTAGTTAGAGTGAGCTGTCCTATTGTTCAACAATTTAGGGGCTATTGGTTCCACATCAAACTTAAGCATTTCTGGAGCAATAGTGTGTTTGGTAACTATATTATCAGCTCAATCTTTTCCTTTAAGTTTCCTTAATTCATCCTTAAGAGTTGTAATGACCAAACCTTTTTCCTGAAGACTCACATTTAAATCAAAGATTTCCATAGACTTTTGATTGACTTGATTAACTAAAGCATCACATTGTTCTTTTGATCAAATACGTGTTGGTTTAATTGAGTCATAAAGTTGCTTATAGGTCTGTTTCAAATGTTCATTCTCAGCAATAAGCTTTGACACCCTATGATCCAATTCAATATTTATCGTTTCAATCTCTTCTATGTCCTTCTTGACCTTATCCTCATTCATATTTCCACTTAAAGATTTAATTCTCTCTTTCAACTTCCTTATGACCGTGTCTTTCTCTTGTGACTGAGCTTTCAATTCATTTAATTCAAAGTATTGATCAAAATTTGGAGCACTTTGATTTGAAACAGAATTGTCCCTTTGAAAAATTTCCTGATTAAGTTGAGTATCAACTTCTAAAGAGATGCAATGTTTTTCAAGAGTTGTATAACTTCTGAACAGTTTATCGTAAGTCTCTTTTTCAATGAAATCCTTTTTGTTGAGAAGCTCAGTCTCAAGTTTGAGACACTTTTTACATTCATGCACATTCACAGAAGCATTATCCATAGTAGAATTCATAATTATGTTCACTATATCTTTGTTAATGACTTGTTCCAAGAGTCGTTCATTCTCATTTAAAACTTGATTCATTTTAACTTCAAACGTTTTGGACTCTAAACGATGTTGTTCCACAGCCTGTTCCATTTGATGAAAGACATTTTGGACTTCAGTAAGTTCATCAATTAAATATTGATCGAATGTATTGAATATGTCCTTCAGAGCTTTTACAAATGGAATAATTTCATCCCTAAAACAAGCTTTTGTATGTTCAAACCCCTACGAGCCCTCGGTAATAGCTGTGGCTGTGGTTCTTTCTTTGATAACCATGTCAAAACCAGCAAGATGGTGTTTAAGTTTCTTCAAACTCGTATTTACCATGCTGACTATAGGAAGTTCTTTTAGAACCTCAACTTTGGTGGGTCTACAAGAAGGACTAGAATTTGAAGAATTCATAGAATTCTGAGACCAAAAGGATTGTTCAGTAGATAATTCAGTTTGTGGAACAAATCGTTTTTTAAAATCTTGAGAAAGTTGGTTGAGAACAGCATAATCAACTGGTATGGCATTAACTTTCTTTTCTAAAACCATTGGATCTTGTTGTTTTAAAAGCATTTTTGAACGACTCTCTTCAGCAAGCATTGGGGTCTCTTCGGAGTCAAGAATCACAATAGCACTAGTACTTTTAATGATATTACCATCATAAAGCTTTGGTTCCAACAGTTGAGCTTTCTTCAGATAGAAAGGATTTTGAAAACCTAGAGCTTGTTTAGTGGTATGGTCATAAAAAAACTGTGGTTTTGTCAACATATGAACAGTTTGTGCTGATTGATCTCTTTTATAAATAATATTATCCAGCTGTTTGATCTTCTTTTCTAAAGCAATTTCTCTATCAATGTCTCTAGATTCTTCTTTCTTAAAATCATTTTTGAGAAGAGTAACTGTTTGCATTAAAGATTCTTTTTCTTTTAATTGTTCAGAAAGAGTTTGTTTAAGATGATAAATCTCGACAGACTGTTTAGAGAGTCCCAAATTGAACAGATCTTTGCAGCCTGCTAAGGGTGATAGCCAACTTGTATAAATACATATTGACTATAGAGAAACACTGACTATGAATACTTATTGTATATGCGGAATCTACACAATAGTATTAAGAAGAATAATGAATACTAAACTTTGATTTCTATTAATCTGCTAATATGATTACCGATTACTAACTATGAGATATGATTGTATGAGATGAGATATATATATATATATTGAACTACCCTAACTATGCCGTGAGGGTTCCTTTTATAGACCAAGGATAAACCCTAACAGGCTTACAAAATGCGTAAAAGATAATACATATCTTTTCCTATAATATCTCATACATATCTCTTAAACGGTACTAACTATTTTATACTAACGGTACTAACTATCTGAGCAGTACTTAACACTTTGTACTGTCAGTACTAACTATAAATATCAGTACTAAGTATATACCTAACGGTACTAAGTCAGGAATGTATAATTCCCAACAATCATCCTCCCCTAAACATGATTGTTGAACTTGTTTAACTTCATGTTTCTTCAGGTTAATGTGATTACTTATGTATATGCGGACTCTAACTATAGTATTAAGAAGAACAATTGAATAAACTAACACTTTGATTTCTATTAATATGCTAAAGTGATTTACAGATTCTAACTTTGAGTTTATTATTGTATGAGGTGTATATTGAATACCTCTTCTTAAATTATGCTTGGAGGGATCCTTTTATAGACTAAGGTTTAAAAACCCTAATAGGCTTACAAAAACGCATAAAGATCAAATTAAATATCCTTTTCCTTATATCTCATACATATCTCTTAACGGTACTAACTATTTTCTACTTAACGGTACTACTAACTAATCAGTAAAATTTAACACCTTTGTACTGTCGGTATCTAATTTTAACTTCTGGCTACGAACTATTATCACTAAACGGTTACTAAGTCAGGAAAACATAATTCCCCAACAATCCTCCCCTAAACATGAATGGTGGAACTTCACTTAACTTCTGTTTCTTCAAGTTAATATTCTTAAGTTCTTACTGAGGATGTATCCAAACACTTTAACATAACACTATCTAAATCTTTATTCCATATCCATTTTCAGCAGCAACTCTGTCCTTTCTAGCAACAAAACAATCATCTTTCTTTCAGCAAAAAACCAAACTAGTTGGCTTTGTAATTTTTGGCAAACTACCAGCCATAAACAGATTTGATGTTCCTTTACCAGTAGCCGTTTGCTCTGGGATAGTTAACTCTTTATTTAAAAAATATGGTTTGTTGTGAGTTATTACCATACAGTATTGGTTAACTAGTCAACCATCAAAGGAATTGGGACATGTCTTTACCAATACATTTGCTTTTGGCCTAGCCCAATGCTTCATTGTCATAACATGGTTGCATTGATTAAACCATATAGTTTTAGCCAATCTATCAGTTATTAATAGATTTGAGTAGTCTTACCAAGAACTGTTTTGATTCTTGGACTAGCCAACTCTTCACCTTGAAGCAAGGTGTGATTGAGTTGGAAAACCCTACAATTTTTGGTATAATGTCAATCCATAACGAATTGAGAAGTCTTTCACATCAGCCGTTTTGTTTTGGACTAGCCTATGTTCTTATGCATGTATAAGCATTGGGAATGAGAACATTTTGTTCTGTGTGGTGGTTATGCCAACACTCAAACCTTCTACAATTCCATTCACAGTATCATTATTTCATCAATTGTGCCTTAAATTAAATCTTATTAATTCAAGAGCAACAACTTTCTACTTTCACTTCTAACACCAGATCAAGCATTCTTTGCACAATAACACCTTTGAAAGAGGATATCTTCTTTCAAATAACATAAATGAATAACAATCCATTCTTCAAGTCAGAATACAAACTCACAAGCTTTATCAATCTCTAAGTGATTATCTTCCAATTCTTGTTGATTTACTCCAGATTACTCTTGATTATTTTCTTCAGTTTGGATTCCATCATTATCTTTAAGTCTCTCCAAAGAATCAACTCAAATCCTTCTAATGTAATTTCTGAGTACTGTTCCATCATCAATTCATACAAATGAAATAAATCATGCCTATCAAATATATGAAGTACCTCCATCAAATAATTGAATGCCTTGAAGTTCCCATTGGCTTTGTATAAGACAAGATAATCTCCATCTGGTGATGATACCTTGTCAATTAAGCAATGACATCTTTATTTCTTCCATTATGCACAAATATCAATGGTAGATTCAATGTAATAATCTTTAGAACATTTTCTATGTTCATCATCACTGTCATCATCTGATTGTTTTCTTGGCTTTTCATTGCAATCATTTTGATATAACCCTCTTTCTTTTCTTGTTACTTCTTCCTTCTTTACCCTCCTCTTTTGACACGTTCATTATTGAAGTATCAATTTCTTTTTCATTCATCTATTTCATCTTCAGCTAGATCCCATATTGTATGGAAATCTTCATCTGACCTTTTTATCTTTTCATACAGAGCTTGTATTTCCTCAAACTTCTTGGTTTTCAACTGAGAGTGCTGGAAATTTCCTACATGCTTCAAGTAGGTCATCATTTGATTTCTTAATTGATTCTTTGTAGGTGGTTTATTCCTAATAGCTTCTGATCTTTGTTGAGCAAGAAATCTTCTTTGTGCAGCAATTGTGTCATGAAGGAATTTTGCTCTTTCTTCTACTATGAATTGCTCTCTTTCTTGTTCTTAGAAAGCTTTCTGTAGAAGCCTATCAGCCTCAATCTTGGCTTTATTTCAGTCATAATGTCTTCATGAGTGATATCATTTCGTTGCTTCTTCTTCAGCTAATCTTTTCCTTTCTTCTTCTGTTTCCCAATCCTCTTGCAACTTTCTAGCCATCTCTTCATCACTAGCAAGTTGCTTAAACTTCTTTTCAGCTTCAGGAATACCCTCAGATTCAGTTTCAGACTCATCTTCCTCTTCAATTTTCTTCTTCCCTTTATCTTTTGGATCAATCTTTGGAAGAGGCTTTAATGTCAGTAATGATCTAGTTGAAGTAGGCCTAGGTCTCTCAGTCTCTTCAACATCCTTAAACTCTACTCCTTTCTCATTTTCTCTTGAAACTGCTTTTAGCTTGGCTTTATGTTAAGAAGAAACTGAGCAATTATTTCATCATCTCCAAACATTGTAGAAGTAGTTGTTTGAGTAGTTTGAATAGTTTGAGTAGCCCTTCTTCCTTCAGTTTGATCATCAGTACCTTCATCTGTCCTATCGGTACTATCTTTTTCCTTGTTGGTACTAACTTTGGATCCGTCAGTACTAACTTTTGGTGGTTGTCAGTACTATTTTCCTTGTCTGTACTACTTTGGATCCGTCGAGTTACTAACTTTTTCTTGAGCAGTACTAAAGTAATTCTTTAGTACTAACTTCAGATCAGCATTTCTCCATCTCTTCATTCTATACATCTCTTGACCTCCCATATCTGAGCATCTTTTAGTCTCCTATAATCCAATGTATCTTCAGGAATCTCATCAAATAATGGATCTTTAAGAACTGAAGGTTCACCATTGGCAGACTTCCTCCCCTGTTTGGATACAGACTCTTTTTGCATCCAGGTTTTCTTTAAGGATCGCTTTCCCTGCCAATCTTTGCTTTAAGGAAACACTCTTCATCCATGCTCTGTGGTGTGTGATAACAGGTTTGGCTTGCTTCTTGAGCTTCTTGATCTGTGCCTTCAAGTGTTGAATTTCCTTGGCTTGATCTGAAACTTGTGTACACAAAGAGATACATAGATCATAGACACTTTAGAGTGTCATGTCACCCTCATTCCCTGAAAGGGATTTATCACTGGATGAATGACCTCCTTGATTCCCATCAGAACTTTCTAGAATAGAATCACGAATATGTGAAGTAGGTGAAGGTCTAGGTGATGGGGTCAGATGAGGATCAACTTGTGTCTTCAATTGATGAGGAGGATGAGGGTGTAGGTTTTGCTATGGTTCAGATGGTCTCTCTGAAGTAGCACCCTCATCCTTAGTAGATTGTACCAACATAGAAGCAAACAAAGGTGTGACTTTCCTCGAAAAAAAATGTTTACCCTTTTTTAACATAAAGGAGGAAAGCTTTACTTGTTTATGCATTTTACAGGTAATGATCTAAAGAGATTCTAGTACATTTACTAGTTGTTTATCCAAAAAGATTGAAATAAAATGTGGATACATTACAAACTTCTTCTTTGCATCTAAATGTCTAAGCATACCATCAAAAATTAATTTAGAAAAATTATATTTCTGATTAGATGTTAAACAAATAACAACAGTGGCAATGTTAGTGGGAATTTGATCCCAAGAGGTGCTTTTTGAGCTAATATAATGATTCATTGTATGAAATAGAAACCTCCATTAGGGAGAAAACAAAGCTTTGTTAAATGTTAACAAAGTTACAATCCCCTCATAACCTATGAGATGTATAGCATCAAATATAGCCTGTTATGGGGTGAGTCTATTCCCATGGCAGCATAACAAAAAGAAGATCACTTCTGATTGATGCTTCAGAGATAGATACAGGCTTGCCAGCTACTTTGGTAGTAATGTACCTGACATTGTTGATTATTTTGGATTTAGCAGACATCCAAAATTGTTCAACAAATGTGGTAGAGACTACTGGACTTACAGTGAGAGCATGATGAATGGAGCTTATCGCGAAGAAAATTAATAACTTCATGAACTCTGCATTGCCTACAGTCTTTTTTCTAAATAACGCGACCATATTGTGCTTTTGGCATGATTAAAGAACAGCCATGGTGGTTAAGTATTGATCGTCGGTTTGAGATGAGAGATTAGGCTTGTTATTGAAGAAAATATTAGAGAGTGATTAGTAAGCGACAGCGTTCATTGATATGGGTTTTTATAGGTTTAGCCAGGACCTAAAACATGAACCGTTTCAAGTTACACTTTGTAACCTTGGCGGTATTTTTCTTACATCTCATATAGCTGGTAATAACTTTGCCCCCATCGGTATAACTTTGACACTGTCTGGTTACTAACTCGTTGCCAATAAAAAAAATGAACAAGGTTCTGTGGCAAAACAATATTCATACTGTCTTTATTCTTTCCACTAAGGACTCTTGAAACCAATGAATTCTTGAAATGCTTTTGTCACGATGGTTTAATATATTGATTCTACCACTGACAGTTCATACAAAATATACACAATTCATATTGCCTCCCCTTTAAATTATCAGATTATGGGCCTTGATCATTTACAATATAGTAACTATAAGAACTAGAACCTACTAACATAAATGCTTGGTTAGAAGTTCGCTACACATTATCATCAGAGTGGATTTTAAGTTCCTATATAAGTTCTTCTCATAAGCATCCCTAATGAAGTGATGCCTTAATGGCAATATGCTTTGTTTTGGAGTGATATTCATAGATTCTTACAATGCTTATTGTACTTCATATCATTGTAGTAGTTCTTTGTGTTCCATGAAAATTGAACCCCTTAGTCTTACATTGATTTTGAATCCACAAAACTTGGCCCTCAGCAATTGGCGAGTAGCAACTTTCTGACTCTATAGTACGATAGTTAGTAGCACAATCGTCTTGATTTTTTGCATTGAAGAAATAAGTCTCTGTCAAGAAATTGTCACCTCTTGTTATGGATTTCCTGTCAAGATTTTGCTCCAGTATAGTTACTATGTGGGTAGGCTTCCAGTTAAATGTAGGACACTATAGGGATCCAAAGAACCCAGTTTGGGTTTTCCCTTTGATACCTAAAAAAAATCTCCTTAACTAGCACTTAAATGAGAGGTCTTTGGAGTGAACCTAAAACATAGAAACAAGGAACAGACTATCAAACATATATCGGCTAGAAGTAGTCAAATACATTTAAAGAACCAAAATCATGGATTATAAAGATGCGAATCTAATCACTGGCTTCTCTTCCTTGACTAAAAGGCTTCTGAGGTCTCAATTGGTGTACTACAGTCTTACATTGACAAAGTCAAACTTCTTAGGATTTTTGCAACATACTTATCCTGACTTATAAAGATATCATCTTCTTTCTGTTTGACTTGTAATCCAAGAAAAAAGGTGAGCTCTCCACATAGAAATCATCTGAGCTACCCTTCATTAATTGCCTCAAGTTCATCACCCCAAAGTTTTCTTGTAGAACCCAATTATGATCTATGATATCATACACATATATTCTTTGTACTATATGATATCATGTTTGTCTTATTTATGAAAAGAGTATTGTCAATAGTTCCTCTTCTGTATCAATGACTTGTAACAATTAGTAGATAAAGTAGCTCTACCAGGGCTCTAGGGTGCTTGGTGTAACCCATAGAGAGCTTTTACGGACCTTTGTTAGACCTTCTTTGGATAGTTTAGAGGTCTACTAAAAAACTGGTGGTTGAGAACATAGAACCTCTTCATCAATTTTGCCATAAAGGAAGGCACTTTTCACATCCATCTGATAGACTATAAAGCCCATGTAAGAGGCAAAGGCTAAAAAGATTCTAATGGCTTCATCTTGCGCCACAGGACAAAACACCTCATCATTATTTATCCCTTTTCCTCTTGACTATTGTCCCTGACGCAACTAACCTTGCTTTATTTCTGACACAACTCTCTCTCTTCCTTCTAAATTTCTATAAATCCCATTCTTGTTCCTTTGCCTTCTTCCCATAAGGGGGCAAATCTACAAGATCCAATACTTTCTGAATCTTGAAACTGCAACAATTTCTTCCTGCATTAGCATCACCCTACTTTCATCTTCAAGTGCTTCTGAGATTTTCTAGGGTTTCATTTTTGAGACAAGAAACAGCAATTAAAACAATGCTGGATGTCATTATGATTTTTTCTCTTTGCTTTTTGAACATAAATTACAAGCTTGGGCTCCAGAACCTTTTGTCATTTTACTTCTTGTTGAACTGTCTCATGATTGTAGATCTCCAAGAATTTAAAGTTGAAGGATGAAAGATAGTTCATCCTTGATGTTGGAATAGGACTGACATTCACAACAGTTTCTAAATTTGTGAAGTCAGCCACTGACACCCTATATCATAAGATGAATTTGTGAAATATTTCCATAAGTAGGATGTTGATAAAATGTCTTTCTAGTGCAGGTATTTTTTTTATTTATTTTTAATTTTCTGAGTCTTCTTGGTTCCGGATGGTTAGAAATCATCTATCAGGACTGCATGCATTGTACTAACTGTTTGCTATAGTAAAGTATTTAAACTATGTTAGTATGCTACGTTTAGCAGCTCTGCTTGTAGCAAGACAAATCCTCAGTTTGTTGAGCAAACTCCATCCTGAGACTTCAGCTGCATTCATTAGCATCACTTTTCTTGCCTCTAAGTCTTTTCAAGTTATCCAAATGACTTGATCTCCTTATGACTAGCTTCCCATTTGTCTTTAAATCAGGATGTTTGGTTGGTGCATTCACCTGCATCTTTGCTATTGACTCGTGACCGTTGAGAATAAGGAAGACCCATATTGGCAGTACTAAAGTATGTGTTTGAGCAGATTCATCTTCTTTCTTCAGAATCCCCTGCATCAATATTGTCTTCTGTTGTACCAGCATTTTGATTAGTCTTTATTGTGGACTGCATGGTTTTTAGCTTGGTTCTCTGACTTAAATGGTTGATAATTCATAGGAATCAGTTAAATAATTCATGATCTAATTAGCAAGTTGGTCTTTTACACTATATCATTTGGTTTATTCTCTAAAAGGTTTATATGCAGGTTTTTTCCTTCAACTTCGTGGTTTCTATTTGTTTACCTAATTTTGCCTTGCTCACGCTTTGTAGAGAAATACCCAACTAAAAACCCTTCATTTGATTCCCATCTAACTTGGCCCAGATGGTCAATGGTATTCAAGATGGTCTTATGGCTCCTAAATAGGTCTTATGTAGCTTGTGATTGGGTATTTTAACAGTTACAAGTTTTTTAGGTGTCTTGTTATGAGGCTTGGTCACTTAAACCCTATTATGTACCATAACATGCGAGTTACTGTTATGCATTTAATTATTATTATGTCAACAAGAATTTATCGGTCTTAGAAAGTCAATCTAGGTCTTGTTTTGTATTAGGCTAGTCGAGGTTCAACGGGCTTGGACACTGTTTTCGACTATTTGCGTTTCACTGGGGCTCTGCTATCCTCCCCCAGCAAGGACACCAGTTTCGATTTATTGCTTTTTCTGATTCGGTTAAAGCGGGGCTGTCGCGATTTACGTAAGAGCCTCATCTGGTGGACATTCATTTTTAGTGGTGTTTAGTTATGTCAGCTGGGCATCCTTTAAGCAGGACTGTCTCTTGCTTGGTCTTCTAGCTGAAGCCGTGTTTGTGTCTTTATCTGCGTGCTGCGCACAAGTTCTATCGGAAATGAGAAACACAGCTCACAGGATTATGCTTCACTTTGATATAAAATACCTATGTATTGTGACTCAAGGAAGCCATAGCCAATCTCGTGCAATCAGTCCGCATTCAGTTACCAGAGCCACATTGATGTCTTGTTTTCACTTCATAAAGGAAACAGGTTGATAAGGGTATTGTTGAATTATTCTTTGTCGGATCTGAATACCTGTTAGCTGACTTGTTTACTAAAGCTTTATCGGAAGATAGGTTTTAAGTATCTTGTCAGTACGATAGTTGGTTGAGAGTTTGAACTCCTGATGAACTGGAGGTTCTGGCTAATGAATCTGCTTGATACTTCATAACATCAATTTGTAATTTTTTTATTCTCTCTTTATTTTTTATTTATAAAAAAATTTGCTAAAAGAAATAGAAAAATATAAAAAACAAAAAGAAAATAGAAAAAATATAACAACCTACTAAAAACAAATACCTTTAAATTAGGAAAAATTTCAAAATAACCAAAATGAATCTTATCGAAATGTCTCTTGAATCGTAACATTTACGTACCATGAAGAAATGTTGATTAACCAGCGACTAGGGCGTGTAATGAAGTTCGGAAGAGAGTGTCAAACGCTTTCAAAAAAACATCGTCATTTCTAAATTTTTCTCAATGACTTATGGACCATTTAAGTTTCATAACTCCTGTCCGAATGTAACAGGGTCGTGTTCGCTTCAGTGCGACTTACTCTATAATAGAGAGAAGTCTTCTATCATGTTTTTAAAATCGTTAAACACAATTTATTCAAAAAGTAATTTCAATGTCAAATAATTGTCTACAATATAATTTTGTGGTATATTTTCCATAAAAGTGGATTGTTAAAATTGGTGTGTTCAACACTCCTCTTCCTCGAATAATTTTCAAGAGAATTGTGTTGTTAGAATGTCAAAATATTTTATGTGTATCAATTTTGAGGGGGAGCTTTTTTGTATAAACATAGCCTTGTAATGTTGTCGTGGATACATCTAAAAAATGAACAATTTCTTTGTATCCAAACGACATTTTGTGAATAAAAAATGTGGAAACTTAATGTCAATTATTAATATACATTGTTCACTAAGGCATTAATCCGTATTCAACATTTTGTGGTGTTCATTTATCAATTTTTCTTCTGAATGTCAAGTTTTAATAAATTTTGTTATCCACATTATACTGTTGAAGGGGAGTCTATCGAAAATAAATTCATGCAATATCGTCCGTTATAAGTTTTCTCCCATTTAGAATTTTTCTATGTCATTTTATCAATTGGTTATTTCAAATATAAATGTTTTATTATTTAAAACAGGGGAGAAATGTGATTAAAATTATGTTATTGATGAATGTGATCTTTAAGACTGTCTAGTGAAACTCTTTCCTTCATGTTGCTAAACAATTTGAAAATCTCGGGCACATGTGTAGGGGGAGTATTTGAAAATAACAATGTGAAAAAATGAGTTTTTGGTTCGATTAGTTTTATACCAAACAAACTAATTAATTTCCACGACGATTCTGAAGTCATAACGGTGATTAGTGTTAGGTATTAAGTCCTACGATCAACCAGAACCGGTGGGTCTTCCAAGGACACTCCATTGTTTGAAATAGCTGTCCTATAGGTATGAATCGGAGAAGAATGTGTATAAGGGAAGAATTGCCGACTAAGATTGAGAAAACTGGAACAATCATAACATAGGTGTAGTATTGACGTTTTGTAGATTGAATGGGTTGAATGAAATTAAAAAGAAATGTATGGAATAAAGGTGAAAAGAAAGAAGCCCTCCTTACACCTTAGCAGAACTGGGTCAATACATAATCTATCAAAATCCACAGATGATGGTTGATATCGAAGACGACATCATGGACCAGTTGTGATGCAATGCGCAACCCTTCCAAAGGCCTTCAGGGTTCTCTCAAAAGAAATTGGTCTCATTTGTCTTGGAGATACAACACGTTCATCTATTGACATATCACTCCGGATTGTTGTTATTGAATAGGTGCAGTTTGCTTCCAGCCTTCCGATTACTAAACAAAAAGTGCACAAATCGAGTCTTGAGCCAGAAAGAGATCAAATTATAAATCTTCATAGGAACGCTAAAGTCAATATACACTGTGAACTCCAATAAAGTTCACATGTGTACAAAGAGTCCTACGCATTATCCTTGAGATCTTGCCAGAACATCCGAGTGATACTTAAGTATTCACAGTGAAGATGGAAATCCTGCTTGAGCCACCATCAAACAAGCTCTTGGTAGGTGACTTGCAAGATTCTATATGAATCAAGCTTGTGATAACTGGATATCAATTTTGGTCCAGTAAATGAATGCGACTTATCTGAAAGATAGTAAATCTCT
>BQNB010014927.1:0-17500 GCA_026074375.1 Tanacetum coccineum | reverse complement strand
TAAATACCAAGCCATTTCTCATGTTTACTCACCCATTCTAATTCTTATCTTTCTTATAATCTGATCATTCTCTCATTATCAGTTCTAGATAGTTTCATACATCAGTGTAGGTAATTCTCTTTGTAGAAGAAATTACCGAAATAGCATACGAGACGATCAAAGTTCAAGCAACCTTGTTTCGCATCTCCATCACATTATCAAGATTACTTTTTTGTATCTTGTACATCATTTAGTTGTTATAGTATCATTCATCATCCTTGTAAGGAAGTGTGATTGCATTGGGTTGATTCTACCTTTGTTAGAATCTGGTATTTAGCTTTGTATCATTAAAAGGGTGTAAGCGACGTAGTAAGGCTTATCCGCTGGATAAAGGAGATTGGTGACTAGTGTTTATGAACTCTCGAGTAGGTGACTCGGGGAGTAGAGTAGGGCAAGAAAGGTGTCCTTGTAGCCGAACCACTATAAACGCTCGTTTCTTGGTTTTTTCTTTTTACTCTCTATTTACTTTACTTGCATTCCATACTTACTTCATATATCATACAAACATCAATATCATCAACTTCACATAAATTCTAATCTAACTTTCGAAAAGCAAATTCAAAATGGTAAAACTATTCACAAAACCCAAAACAAACCCCATCAAAAACCACCGCCCCGCCCCCAGCCACACACACACATAAATACACAACACACCACACACACACACATTACTACAACATACACAACACAAAACACACACACACACAACACACACACACACACACACACACACACATATATATATATATATATATATATATATATATCCGGATCGATTGAGAAGGTTTTTATTTTGAGAAGATTGAGAAATCTTCGTTTGAGCAAATTGATTCATATTTTTTGACTTGATTCACAAGTAAACATCATTTAATAGTGAATCAAATCTATAAATCACAAATTTGATTCACAAATCAATGCTAAAATCGAGTTATGGTAATGATTCTTTAAATTTGTATAGAAGTATCAGTATTGTACTTATATCGCAAAATTGAGAGATGTTTTAACATTGATTTGAATTTTTTTTACACATTTTGGATTATAATCACATTAAAATAAGTTTTACGCTTGAAAAACTTGAATCAAAGTTAAAAATCTATCATTTTTGAAAACCTTCTCAATCTTGTCAAGATAAAAACCTTCTCAATCGATTCGGATTCTATATATAGGCTCCGGTTCTATTGAGAAGGTTTTTATTTTGAGAAGATTGAGAAATCTTCGTTTGAGCAAATTGATTCATTCACAAGTAAACATCATTTAATAGTGAATCGAATCTATAAATCACAAATTTGATTCACAACTCAATGCTAAAATCGAGTTATGGTAATGATTCCTTAAATTTGTATAGAAGATTCAGTATTGTACTTATATCGCAAAATCGAGAATTTTTTAACATTGATTTGAATTTTTTTTACACATTTTGGATTATAATCACATTAAAATGAGTTTTACGCTTGAAAAACTTGAATCAGGGTTAAAAATCTATCATTTTTGAAAACCTTCTCAATCTCCTCAAAATAAAAACCTTCTCAATCAATCAGGATTATATATATACTATATATGAATATATATTATTATATATATATATATATGTATATATATATATATATATATATATATATATATATATATATATATATATATATATATAGTACAAGTAAGAAAACACATAACCAATCATTTTATAAGTACGAATCATACATTTAACCCCAAAACATATAAAACGGTGAAAAGAGGGGTCCATGAATAATCACGAGAAAGATTTTTATAGGTTCGCAAAATAGTACTAGTAATTCATAAAATCATAATAAAATGATTCATAAGATAGTAATAAACAGCTCATACGATATAAGTCATGCAATTCACCCCAAAACGTTCAAAACATTTAAAAGAGGGGATGCGTAAACTCACCTCAAAAGGAAGGACAGAAGTAAACAACTCGAATGAAATTGGAAGCTCGAAACCCGACGCGCTCGTACCTTTTAGCTACGACCTAGGATAACGAAAAGGGTTCTATTTAGACTCTAACGATATGCTCGGACTCGATAAAATCCTATTCACTAAGCCTTTTATTTAATTTACATGTTGTGTACTACTTTTGGCTATTTACGTAAAACCGCTAAAACTGTCTTGATTTTATAGCCCGTTCGGGTGCCCATTTTACTAAGTTAATGATTTTATAATTTTAGTCCTTCTAACATGTCTTAATAATATGTATTAGGTGTCCATAAGAATTGTCATAAATGTTTTCTAAGTGTTTAACATACCCAAGTAAGCACAACAAAACTTATGGTCAATCGTGGACACCTTGACTTGCACCGATGATAAAATGGGTTTAAAAGTGAATCTGGTTTTTAGGTTTCGCTTGACATGTAATTTATGTCCCAAATTAGTTCCATGATGATATTTAGACCTAACATATAAGTACGAGTGATTTATAAACAAATCAATGCACTTGACTAAATCTAGAAAACTGATTTTTTTGACACTTCATTTTATTTTGATCATAAAATGTTCATTTTTGGTTTCTAAATACAAGGCAAATGACGTTTTGTGGATAAAACATATACCTAACTCTGAGATTTAGAATGGATGAAAAATCTTTTGTTATGACCAAGTTATGCATGAAATAAAATGACTATAATTTTCTGAGTTTCAAAGTCTAACTTGACACCTCAGTTTGTTTGACTAGTTTGGACGACCAAATGAAATGATATTTTTGCAAACCTTACATGGTTGGAAAAGTATTTCAAATTACTTAGTTTTAGAATCAAGAATCACTAAAAATCTCTTTTTATGACTCTCAAAAGATGACAGTTTAAAAATCACAGCTTGCATTTTAGGGTTTTCACCCATTTCAAGTGGTTGATTCTATACCCAAACATATCCAAACGACTTAAGTAAACCTTAAACTCATTTTAGACATATATAAAAATCATATTTATGCAAAAATCCCAGTAGGTAACTTACAAAAAATCCCTTTTATTGCATATACAAAAATAGGCCTCAACTAGTCAAAAATCATGATTTTATGTACTTTTTAGTGCACCATATCTTTAACCTTAATACTAATCCAACCAAGACTTGTCCTACTATTTATTTGTGACCTTTTTATTCATGTTATAATATCCAAAAATCTCAGTAGCAAACATGTGGCATGACCTATGAAAACAAAAACAAAGAACAAGGTACAAAGACTCATTTTTAAGGTGTTTTGGTGCAAGGTAGACACAAGTCGCCTTGCATCTTCTTATTTTTCATCAAGAAAACTCCAAATAAGATAGGTTAGACAAGGGTCTAAGATGATCTTGATGTGTTTATGGTGGTATTTGAGTTGCTTTTGGATATCAAGGGTGATACACAAGGTAAAAAGGAGACTATTGGTGATGTTTCCTTATGTTTTTGCAAGGAAAATGGTGGTGGTGGTTATGGTAGCTGGCCAAACAGAGAGAAAAAGAGGGAGAGATTTTTTTGAAAGACCTAGATGGATATGAGAGATATATGTGTTAAAATGGAGTGAAAGAGCAATGAAATGATTATGTTTATGGGAAGTATGGAAAAGTTTAAGAGTGTAAAAGTAGCTTTTGTCTTCCTCATTAGGGGGGGGACAACACATATAAGAAAAATAAAAAAAATTAATTTTGTTATAATTATTTTTATGTATATATTAGTTATGTATTTAGTTTTTAAGTAAAAAGGTATAAAGGTATATGTATTTAAATGTAAAAGTGTAAAAATGTTAAGTGTAAAATGTGTTGAGTAGAGTTTGTTAGGAAATGTATATTATGAAGTATATTGATAGTGAATTTATGTACTTGGGTGTTGAAATGTTTGAGTTCATTATTTAAAGCGTAAGTGCATAAATGTAAAGGCCAATGCAACATCGAGTCTACCGGGTGACGTATAAGTTGTGAAATGTGAAATGACCTAAGTTTATATATGTGAGTGAATTTCATTTATCCGAGTGTATTGACACTTGCTAAACTTAGTTTGAGCATATCGTTGACAGCTAAAACTTTCACCTAAGATAGTAGGTTAAAGGCACGTTCGTAAACTAGGGTTCCTAAAAATAGAAACTTATGCATAAAATGACCAGACTTAACACAAAATGAACTTAACATGAGAAAGTATGGCATAAGCATTTTAGTGACACGTACTACTATTAACCCGAATTTGACAGTTGTGACATCATTCCCCGTTAGAAAGAATTTCGTCCAGAAATTCTGCTTGTTCATCCTATTGACGGCGTGCTTGAAAGAGAGTACGCGTATTGGTTTTAGTCAGTCCTTAATTTCCTAAGTGGGTTCTTATCTTTGCCCTGGATTCCGTCGAATATTTACAAGCAGAATCCAGCCTCACTTTGGTCTCTTATCCATACCGCCCAAAGTATCTAGTGGTCCTTAAATCAACAAGTAACACTTGGGTGTTCTACTAAGTTCGACACGTGAGATGTGTCTTGGGAGTCGCTTAGCTCTCACGGTGGCCTTAGTTGGGGCACTATCGACCAACTCCTGATTTTGTCTGGTTTGCTTTATCGGCACCAAGTACATAAGACTTCATCTCCTTCGGACTTGCATTGCCGGTACCTTAACCCGTGGGGTCTCAATCCTTCACTTTTAGCCTAGTGTGTCTGCCTCTATATTCGTTGTTTCCTAATGCTACTAGGTTATGTGTCTATATTCACTTGGCAATTTATGTCGTCTTGTTTGTCTCTTACGAACCTCTCTGGTCAAGGATAGGTAAATGGCTTCGAGGGTTGGCGAATATTGCACGATTTATGCCTTTTAGGCGTGATCTCACGTTACTTCATTACATACAACGACTCCTAGCCGTGCGTCACACATGATATCTTTCTTCGAATCGACCAGGTGATTAAGAAGTGCATTTCTGTTTGCTCGAATTCATAGTTGGAAAGGTCATCGTGCAACTCTTGGTCCTTATGTAGCTTTCGTACGTCCTTCGGAAGTCGCTTGCGGTTCTCCTTGCTGTGCTAGTTATTCTACACATTGTTCTTAAATACCTTCTTGTCTTGCGAGTATTTGTTTCCCTCCGGTCCATGAATGCAGCCGGTGCTTTAGTTATTCCGGATGGCACAACTAACTTGTAATGCCCGCGATGGGACCTAAGAAGATGTATTAGGAATATATCCCACTGGGATTCCCAGCTGATAACATTCTGGATGGAAACTTCTACGGTTGTCTCGACCATTTTTGCCTCTCTACCGAAGCTATGCGGCGTGAAGTCCTAGTTGCACTAGTTACGCCTAAAGTTTGGTAATCCTAAATTTAATGTGTCTTAACGAGGAAAATCTAGTCATTTTTCTTAAAATTCTCCTAGTTAGCTTCTTCGAAACGTTCTCCATCGTTCGATCCCAACACTACAAGGTACTCATTCTAAATTTTCGTTCATCCTTATAGTTGATACGGTCGCTAAATCTCTCCCTGGCTTATTCCTTAAAGTGACAGGTTTCTCTGCTTGAAATTGACGGTCGGGGTGATCATCTATAACGGATGATCACTAATGTGGACCCTTAGTAACAATTCCTTTCCTACTGCAACCACAAGGTTCCTTTAGCTCAACGTATGTTAAGCCAATCTTAAGTAACTTGTAGGATAGTTTTAAGTTACGTCCTAACATTACTTCTCTAGTCTTAGACTTTTGGACCGTTTGCATATTCAATAGGGTATCTCCTTATTACTTGCTTAGTTCGAGTTCTAGGAATTGCCTACATCCTAGCAGTTAAACTCCTATTACTTTCGGCGTCAATTAGCTCAAGTAAATTAATTGTCTAAGTGAGAAGGAACATACCAATGGATGGGCCCGGATTTCTAGTTCTGTCTGCACTTGGCTCGATTCGGACTGGCACCCACTATTTCACCAGGTTGCTGTACGGAGATCTGTCTAATGTTGGGCACGTGTCGCTAAGATGGTATGGGCTTCCACACTCATAGAACACCCGTCCTAGCCTTATGGTCTTAGTCAGAGCCGGGCAGTATCTAATTAAGTGGCCTGACCGGTTGCACCATCGGCACACGAGACAATCCCCCGAGTGATGGAATCCGCACTTAGAACATTTTGGGAATTCTCCAGCGTATGGCTTCGATTATCGTTTTATGCCCCTGTGCTTTGCCACTATCTTCTTCTTGTCTTGGTGGTTTCCGCTTTCCTCTCTCGACTGTCCTTTGAATTTCCTTTTTCTGCCATCCACTCTTGTCAACGTCCCACCTGTTATGTTGTCAATGCCTATGTGTAGATTTTCCAATCCCATGATGGTTTGACGGTATCAGGTGGAAGGGTGACTGGCATTCTGTGTTTCCTGATTGTTCTGGAGGGCAATTAGGTGGGTGGTAATCTGGGAAATGAGGTCAGGTAGTGCTGCCATGATGTGTCGGGTTGCCTGTTCTTTCAACATGCTTGATCAGTCCTCCTGGTTGGTTTTTGTACCGTGCGTGTTCTAGTCTTAGGACATAGTTCTACAATTTGTAACACAGAGTATTGTCTTGACCGTTTTGCTGGACGAAAGTTAGAAACAGTACCTTTTGTTGTTTGTAAGAGAGTACTTTCTAAGACGAGCGTACTTTGAGTTTGGCTAAGCAGAGTAACTTTCAACCTAAAAAGCTTTTCAACTCAAATTTGGCAATAACACCCGCATTTTTTCTCAAATATCTCTGCAAATCATGATAATACTTGAACAATCATTCAATATACTTCCCCGTAAAACGTAACAATGGTTGCTTCCAAAGATTTTTTCTAACCAGAACAGTACGTTAATGAATTTCCAGTACTTTAATGTTAGTCCTCCCACCGCAAACGTAGCTATGGGTTAATCATCAAGGTTACCACACAAAAAAGTTAAATCGTGCCAATGTTAATGACCTTTGGTGAGTAAATCTGCTACATTGTCATCAGTATGTACCTTGACCTCATTAATGATGGCCTTCATGTCTCATAACAATCTCGGAATTAGTGATGTCACGAATCTGTATATGCTTAGTCTTTTGAAGTGAAGAACAATGATTCTTCACAATGCATGATTGGTACTCTCATTGTCTTTATGGTATTTCAGTTGTTCATTGAAGTTAAATCCTTAAATCTTAGCAGTTGATTTTGCATCCAAAGTACCTGAGCACAACAAACTGCAGCTGCAACATATTCTGCCTCTGTAGATGATATAGCCACATTTGTTTGTTTCTTGCATTGCCAAGAGACCAGTTTTCTTCTAAGTATTGACGCACCTCCTGAAGTGATCGTCTATCATGATTGTCCCAGCTTAGTCACTGTCTGGATAAAAGCTTCTACATTGAAAAGGAGAATCCTTAGGAATACATAAACCCAATTTTTGGTTAGTTTGAGGTACCTAAAGATCCTCTTTTTACAGCTGCATGTGAGAGACCTTTTGGAGTGACTTGAAACCTTGCACACAGACTAAACAGTCTGAAAGCTGTCTTAGGAATATCTTCATCCCTGGCTCTCAGTTGATGATAACCTGATCTCAAGTCGATCTTTGAGTAAACACTCAAACCTTGAAGTTGGTTAAATAAGTCATCGATCCTAGGTAATGGGTAATGATTCTTTATGGTAAGTTTATTCAACACTCGGTAATCGATACACATTCTGAAAGATCCGTATTTCTTTTTAACAAATAAGACATGAGCTCCCCAAGGTAAAGTACTTGGTTAAATAAAACCTTGGTCTGCCAACTCTTGAAGTTGGTTAGATAGTTCCTTCATTTCTTAAGGAGCTAATCTATAAGGTCCTCGGGCTACAGGTGTCGCTCCTGGAATTAGATCGATTTGAAATTCTACTTGACGAACGGGAGGAAGGCCAGGTAGATCTTCAGGAAAAACTTTCGGGAATTCTCTAACTACCAATATGCCATCTAGTCGTTTCTCATCTGACTTCTTTTCCATTACTTGGGCTACAAAAACTTGATATCCCCTAGATATATACCTTTCGATTTTTATACAGGATATGAGATTTAGTCGGGGTTTACTTTGGTCACCTCGAATGATTAATGTTTCACTGTCGATGGGAATGTGGACGACTTTCTCATCACAAATGATCCTAGGATGATACTTAGATAACCAATCCATAACAATGACGACGTCGAAACTACCGAGTTTAATCAGCATAAGATCAATTTTGAAAGGTTGGTTTAACAAGGTCAGGATTACACCCTGAATAACAGTGTTTATGCTTACTAAGTTTCCGTCAGGCATTTTGATATCGTAAAAGGTATCTATTGTAATGGGTGGAATATTTAGCTTAGAGGCAAGAGATATGGATACGAAGCTTTTATCGGCTTCAGAATCAAATAATACTCTAGCTAGATGTTGGTTTAGAAGGAACATACCCGTGACTACGTTCGGGTTTTTATGAGCATTCCTATCCCTTAGCATGTAGGCACTTCTCTGGGCATTGTTATTGGTGGTCTTTCGACACTGATTTGCATAATGCCCTTTCTCTCCACAGTCATGGCAAGTAACTTTCACTGGTAGTAGATTACTTCCAATGGCCGGCCCTTTGTTTTTTTAGTTCTTAGTCAGATCCCACCTTGTTTCAAATATTACACTTAACAGTGCAAGGTCCTGTGTAATGGTCTTAGCTTGTTTTCTTAACCCACAATCAGATCATGAAGCATATCATATGTCTCATCCTTGTAAGCCAAGAAAAACACCCAGCTGAATTTACTACAGTCATTAGTGACCACCAAGCAATACTTTTTCCTATTTACACTCTCTACTGAAACGGGTCCAAATAAATCCATATGGAGCAATTCTAAAGGTTCTCTGACTGTTCTTTCTTCAATCTTCTTGCAAGAAGCCCTGTGCTGTTTACCCTTTCTACATGCCAGACATGAATGATCAAGCTTGAATGTCTTGGAAGGTAAACCTCTAACCAGATTGCCTTTAACCAATTTGTTAATATTCTTGAAGTTTACATGCCCCAATCTTCTGTGCCATAAGACAGCTTCATCCTTTGTTGCCTTTGCAACCAAACAAGTTACTCCTCCAGAAGGAATGATATTCTTTAGATCCAGACTGTATACATCATTCTTTCTAGGAGCTCTAAGTATCACCAGATCTTCATCAACAAACTTAAACTTTGGAGATAAGATAAGACACTCCTTATCAGTGAAGAGAACATTATGCTTCTTATCACAGATTTGAGAAACAGATAGGAGATTGAACTTAAGCTCCTCCACATAGCTGACTTTCTCAAAGTCTATGCATGATGTCTTGATGGTTCCTTTTCCCGTGATTCTTCCTCCTTTAGGATCATTTCCAAAAGCCACATAACCACCTTTGAATTCTTTAAAATCAGACAGCTTGTCCTTGTCTCCTGTCATACTTCCAGAGCAACCACTGTCAATTATAGCATAATCTTTGAGATCTTCTTCTGGATTGCCCTGTACAAACAATTTAAAGAATTAGACTCTTTTAGGGACCCAAGTCATAACTGACTTGGATACCCCTAATGGAGTTACATACTCAAATTGCTTGAGTGTGTAAGATCCATTATCCCTATTCACAGAATCTAGATAAGCCCCTTTTGGTCTCCATGTTTGTGTTGGATTTATCATGGCACTCCCTTTGACACTTACATTTTGTGGAAGTACTGCTTGTGATCCAACAGTACTTTCTTTCTTAACCCAGATAGATTTCATAATTTTCTTGGGTCTTTGTGGTCTGTGAGGAGTCCTTGTGGTAGAAGACCTTGTTGATGGTGAAAAACTTGAGGTTCTAGGTCTTATATTATCCATCCTTGGATAATAAGGTCTACCAGTACTTTGTGAAAGTACTGCTTGTGGTACTCTTGGTCTAGCAGTACCTTGATAAAACACATTAGCAGTACTTTTTGAAGGTACTGTTTGTGTCATTTTTGGTCTGGCAGTACTTTTCAACCCTTCCCTTGTAAGTACTGCTGATGGGATAAAAGACCTCTTTTGGTGAGGGTACCTAGAGTTTCCTGAGAAGTTACTATGGTTCACCCTATTGATGTTGTTCCAGACTGGTCTTGTGTCCCTTGAACCCTGCGTTCCCTTAGGTTTATGGGTTTGGGTTTGTTTGAAGGTTCTTTCGTGTAGGTCACAATCTTTGATTAGGTGATCAGGACTGTAACATACAAAACATGTTTTACCCCCTTTGTGCCCAAGTCCCTTTTTCCTAGATCCTTGACCAACACTGTTTTGACTGTTAGGTGACCTGTTTTCGAAAGATGTTTCACTATTTTCTGAGTTCAAAACAGTTTTCTTTTGAATTTCTGAAAAGTTTAAAACAGTCTCTTACACCCCCAAATTGGGTCGCAGCGGAATATGGGTCCGGGGCATGTTACTTCTCAGATCAATAACACAAGATATATATAGAACGACCAAAAAGTCGTTTGAAAACGATACATTGGATTTAACAAAGTAATTGTTACATAAGCCTGAAGCTTAACTTGTTCACTTGATCAAAATACAAAGATTTTCCGCCCATAACAGATAACAAAATGAAATGCGACAAAATCTTTTATTGGCATGACATCCAAATCAAAACCACCAATGTATCCATTGCACCTCGTGCCTATTGATCCCCTGAAAAACATTGCTTTAAAACATCAACAATAATGTTGGTGAATTCATAGGTTTGATAAATCATATATTGTAGGACCACAAGATTTCCCAAGTGTATGATAATGCAACAGATGCAGACATCATATAAATGTAATTACGTTGCTCTAAGCTCATGACACTGAAGCTTGACGGTTGTATGGATGCCAAATTAATGGCTAAATTGCCGTGGTGATGTTCTAACCCGCAAACATCCTATATTCGACATTGGTATACATTTCGTTTTCCTAGTGATAGCTAATCACCCGAACGGGGTTGTCAAACCCAATAGATCTATTCATAACATTCGCGCTCACAGTCCAGTAATTGACAGTTCATGATAATGGGCTCAGAATGGGTTATCGCTACTTAGGCAACACGTAATCATAACATGAAACTTAACCACTTGTGTCCAATTGTAAAGCATTGCATGTTTTTCACCCCAAAAACTTTTATAAACAAAAGGCGAATGTTAAAACGTGGGCTATGAACTACACCTTTACCTGTGAGCGAATAGCATGTGTATCTCAAGATAATGCGGTCACGCAATCAGATCAGATGCAACCTATTTAAATTAAGGTCGTATAAGTACTAATCACACTGTTAACTACTACCATGCATAATTCTATATAGCTAATCACCATCTAATTGTTTTGGAAAAATTGTGTTTAATAGGTAAAAACGTTTATAATTACCGTTGAAGAAAACTGGCGTCCTTTCGCGGTGTTTAAGCACGATTCTCGGGTTTCTTATGCCCATCTTTTAGTATTAAGAGGAGTCATCATAAATTGACATTTTCGATTTCGGACCTATGGTGAACACTAAAAAATTACTGTTCACACCAGACCTTATATATATTTTTATCGATTTAATTGTCGTAAAACCCGTAAACGTCGTATTTTATTCGTTATAGCTCCGTTTTTAATGATTCTTTCGAGCACGTTATCGTTAATGAAAATTATATCAATTTATGACGTTTACAAAAATATAACTTTCTGTCATGAACAGTAACTTTTATAAAAATAGTTTTATAAAAGTATTAATTATCGTAAACTCGCGAAATTCATAACTCGTTCGTTATTAATTGAAAAATTACGATTCTTATCATTTTGGAATCCTAAAAATATGTGTTATTTGTTAAAAATATCCACACTTGCTGTTTATACAATTTTTATAAAATGTTTTTATAAAAATTCATTTACGACTCCGTTTATTAACGTTGATAAACCGTTTTTAAAGTAAAAATAAAAAAAAATCTCTTTTTCGTTATTAATCCGTTTGACAAGTTTCTTACCTTTTCGGAATCGTCGTGAAATGTGTTATCTTATAAAAATATAAATTAAATATGTTTTATTTCGAATTTTGGGCAGAATGTTTGGTTGAGCTTGTTGAATCCATTTTTAACCTTTTCTTTATACTTTATCACTTTTGTATTTTACCACAAGTCTCATATACCATATATGTTATAAATCATACATATATTAAGTGTCCATTGTCCATAGTTGTCCTCTTGTTCCAAACTTCCACAATCCATCATTAGCTTTATAGTTTATAAACGTGTTATATAATCACTTTTATTATAAGTTCATATATTGCCATTTTCCATATAAAAACCATAAGTGTACAAGTTATCTTATTCTTGATATAAACATCAATTTTAATGATCATAAACATCAATCTTGCACCGTTCTTCAATCAACAACAATGCAAGCTTAAGTAACAAATTTAGGGGATTTCACTTCATTTTCAAGTTTGTTATATCGGGTTTACTTCACCAAGTGGTCACAGCAATAGCCGACAGAATACGAGGTTGGTAAGTTAGCCAAAGAGTTTAAAGGTTGAGATGTAATCAGCAATTCTTACGGGATATTACTGTCCTATTCCAAGACAATGGTAGTTCACAGTCTAAGCAAAATTCTCAAAGTTCTTCAACGACATTCATATACAAGACCTTGATTATACCAAGTTTTCTTGATTCTTGCTTCATCTCCTTTACGGTTTCTGAAGACAAGGGGGTAATTCTTTGTTTGAATTTCAAGATTTGTGCTTAAGACAAGAACTTCTCGAGTATATGTGCGTACACAACAGTGATGCTTCTGAGAGTTCGCAACCATCTTGGGGGAAAATGTGTACATCCGGGACTTAGTTGACTTTGATGTTACCATGTCAACTTCCAGGGGGAAGTAGTGTAGACTACTTTACTTAGTATGGTTTGTGAAGTATTCTGCATACGTGAGAAGAATTGTTGCTGATTTCTCGCATGCACCCCCGAACGAATATTCACCAAGCCCTAATGACAAGAAGCAGTGGTCGTTGGTGTGGTTTGACTTCTACAAATTTCCGCTGTGCACGTCAATGACAAGTAGAAGATTGTTCGAGCTACATCAAAGTTTCAGAATCTGCTCAAGATAGGGATGTTGGTTTGGGGGGAAGCTGATTCAGAAACTTCGCCAAAAAGGAGTCTATGAAGAAAGCTTTTCAAGACATGCTGCATGAATTGGGGGGAAGTTAATCCAACTCATGCATACTACAATGGTTCCTGTACAATTAAAGACACTAAAGATCCAAGCTGGAGTACAAGTATCAAAACTAGAAGACAAAGACGTCATCTTCAGCATTGGAAGCGCCTTGGATGTCATTTTATCATGTTGTATTTGTACTTAATAGGAACATTGTAAGTAATTCCGTATGTCCACATATTGGGGGAAGATTGTTAGCCTTAAAATATGGTGACATATCCGGAATTACATTAGTTTATAAATAGTCAAACACGCAGGGACTAGATTAGACACTTTAGTATAGTTTAGTTGTGTCTGTAATCCTTGTCTGAATCTGGCTGATACAAAGTCTAAACTTTCTTCCTCTAGTATTCTGATATCGGATCCTATATTGTATCGAAGTCTTGCGGGTTCCCTACAATATCTAACTTTCTCCCGTCCTGATATAGCTTATGCTATTCAACAAGTGTGTCTTCATATGCATGATCCCCGTGAACAGCATATGGAGGCTTTAAAACGCATTCTTCGTTATTTAAAGGGGACTTTGTCTCAAGGTCTTTTCATTCGCCCGTCCTCGATTGACCGTTTGGTTTGTTATTCGGGCGCGGATTGGGCGCGTTGTCCTGATACTCGTCGATCTACCTCTGGTTTATGCGTATTCCTTGGCGAGAATCTTGTGCCTTGGTCTTCCAAAAGACAACATGTCGTCTCTCGTTCTAGTGCTGAAGCGAAATATAGGGGTGTTACCAATGTTGTTGCTGAAGCAGCTTGGCTTCGTAATCTTCTTATTGATTTGCATTGTCCTTTATCTCAGTCAACAATCGTTTTTTGTGACAATGTTAGTGCCTGTTTTTTGGCCTGTAATCTTGTACAGCACCAACGAACTAAACATGTTGAAATCACTACAAAAAAAGGCCATTTAGTGGCACACAAAAAGTGTCGCTAAAGATGAAATATGTGTCACTAAAGACCTGACTGGGAATCGGTGGCAGAAAAAAAAGTGTCACTAATGTCGCTGCCACTAAAGGGTTTTAGTGGCACTTTTACTTGTGTTGCTGCAAACCAGATGGGTTTTAGTGGCACTTTTATGTTGTGTTTCTATTGATCATTCTAGCTTTAGTGACACAAAATTATCTATCACGTGAAGCTTAAAGGATTTTGTGACATTTACTTTGTGTCATTATACTCTTGCTATGGTCACAAAGCAAGTTGACTTTAGTGACGGAACCCATGCCACTAAGATTTGTTACAATATGGTTTTTACCACTGTGATGTTTTCAAAATAGTGGCAGAATGAGATTTTAAATCTCAATTACTATATTACACGAAAGAAAGAAACTAAAAACTTCATATTGAAACAAAAATGCAATTTAAGTGGAACAAGGTTTTTTTATTATCAAAAAAGAACCATCCATCATATACAAAGCAAACAATATTATTGAATACCCAATAAAAAAGCAAACTAAGTCTAAATCTCCAACTAAATACCATAATAGACACCTAAAAACTACCAATTTCATTGTATCTTCATTAAAGGTAGCAAGCATTGTGAGAACTCTTGACTTCTTGACACCCCAAGCATAAGCATCTGTAAGCCAACAAAAAAATCGTAGAAATTCATATTCAAGATGAAGGCAACAAGACATCTAGCTGAACGTACAAGATTTTCATTGTTCTTTGATATAACCAGAATATGTGACATGTTTTAATATGGATCAAGAAAAGCGTTAAAAAGTAAATTTTGGTGCATGAAGAGGTAGTGTACCTGTGAAAATGATACTCAAGAAAGATTTGTTGGAGTACCTGAGTAAAAAAGAAACAAAATCTGATTAGTAAACTAATGTAACTTAGCCAAATACCACTGTGATTCAACAAAACGACCCTGAACCCCTTATTAGCGACGTGAGTCAACTGATTCCAGTGAAAACGGATATACGAGTACCCTTTCATATAAGGTTGTAGAAAATCCAATCAGGCTAAAAAGATTACGATGAACCACAACACTTATCAACTGAACCTCCCTCAAAAATGCAGCTTCGCCACCTGGACTCTGATAGTCTGTGAGTCTTTTAATAGCAACTTTTGTATTGTCTGCAATAACACCTTTATAAACTTTACCGAACCCTCCTCTTCCTGCACGTTATGTGTTTGTACATGGATTTTATGCATTTATAAAAGAGAAGTGAGACAACGAGCATATTCCAAAGTAAGCGCAATTTTTCATTCATGAAGGCTTATTGATTCTTCTTTACTTTTGTTAATAATATCAGGGAGGGGTAGCAATCACGAACGCTGTGAGCATATGAGATCCACATCGAAGATAGAGTATGTGATACCTGTTTGCGCAATCTTGATCTCCTAGCTGACTCTCGATTAGACTGCTTCCTCTTTTGTCTCTTCAGTTCCCGCTCATCCTACTGATATAATTGTTGCATCAGTTAACATTTCCATGCATGGGTTTCAAAGTTATTTAAGAGTGTAAGATCGATATACCTTAGTATAAAAAGCCTTTAGCCTGTAAAGGATGTTACTTCCTTGAATAAATCCAAGTCAGTAACAATGAAATACTGATGTAATACTATCAACTATGCGGAAACTAGTTAACAGTATCAAGAAGAACACACAATGATTTAACAAACAATTTGTATTATCACACCTTGAATCTGCCTAAGTTTGCAGATCCCTAATACAATACTTATCTCTAATACTTCTAACTAATGCTTTTTCTTGTTGTTGTTATTTTTCTAATGCCTTCCTAGAGATCCTTTTATAAACGTAAGGATAACTCTAGTAGGTGTACAGTTCTTGTATGACACAAATACTAATTAATACTAATCACTAATGTAACTGTTACATGATAATTACTAATGTAACCGTTTAACTAATAATCCTTTAAAGTTCCTTTATTAAAGGCAGTACTTTGACTTTTATAAACGTAAGCAGACAGTACTTTGACCTTCAACTTAGCAGTACTTCGACCTTCTGACTTGTATTTCCCAACACGTGTCGATCGTACGGGAATTTCCGAAAGTCTTTCTAGAAGACTTGCCTGGGCAACTGCCTGCTCGGCAAGTTGAATTCCAAATCGACTTAGTCCCTGGTGCTGCACCTGTAGCACGAGCCGCGTATCGATTAGCGCCATCCGAATTGCAAGAGTTATCCACTCAGTTGCAAGAACTTTCTGATAGAGGATTTATAAGACCCAATTCCTCACCCTAGGGAGCTCTGGTTTTGTTTGTCAAAAAGAAAGATGGATCTTTTCGGATGTGTATCAACTACCGTGAACACAACAGACTTACTGTGAAGAACCGATACCCACTTCCGAGAATCGACGATTTGTTTGATCAACTGCAAGGGTCAAGAGTCTACTCTAAGATCGACCTGAGATCTGGTTATCATCAACTCAGAGTTCAAGAGGAAGACATTCCTAATACCACATTTAGGACTCACTATGGTCACTACGAGTTCCTAGTAATGCCGTTTGGTTTGACTAACGCACCGGCAGTATTCATGGATTTGATGAATCGGGTGTACAAACTGTATCTGGATAGATTCGTGATTGTGTTCATCGACGACATTTTGATTTACTCTAAGGGAAGAAAGGAGCATGAAGGGCACCTTAAGTTAATTCTAAGGTTACTTAAGAAGGAGGAGTTGTACGCCAAGTTTTCAAAGTGTGAGTTTTGGCTGTCGAAGGTATAATTTCTCGGTCACGTGATTGATAGCGAAGGCATTCACGTTGATCCCAGTTTTTAGGTTTGGCCGGTTACTACCGATTATTTATCGAAGGTTTCTCGAAGATCGCTAGGCCAATGACAAAATTGACTCAGAAAAGCATGAAGTTTGATTGGGGAGAAAAGGCAGAAGCTGTGTTTCAGTTGTTGAAGCAGAAATTATGTAGTGCGCCGATATTGGCCTTACCTGAGGGAAGTGAGAACTTCGTAATATACTGTGATGCTTCGCATAAAGGGTTGGGTGGGATTTTGATGCAAAAGGAGAAGGTCATATCCTATGAATCCCGCCAACTCAAGGTTCATGAGAAGAACTATACTATACACGACCTAGAGCTTGGTGCAGTGGTGTTTGCTTTGAAGATGTTAAGACACTATTTGTACGATACAAAGTACGTTGTGTTCACTGATCACAAGAGTTTGCAGCACATTCTCGATCAGAAGGAGTTGAACATGAGACAACGACGATGGTTAGAGTTGTTGAGCGACTACGACTGTGAAATTCAATATCACCCAGGAAAGGCGAACGTGGTGGCTGATGCCCTAAGTCGAAAGGAAATAAGTAAGCCGCTACGAGTTCGAGCCTTAGTTATAACTATAGGGTTAAACCTTCCTAAATAGATTTTGAGTGCTCAATCGAAAGC